>MU270539.1:0-89969 GCA_021432625.1 Leptodontidium sp. 2 PMI_412 | reverse complement strand
ACAAATAATCCACCTTTCCAAAGCACCCCTTCAAGTTTTGAAGGTTCTATTTAACGTCTAACCCCACCCTTCCGGCCACCTCGCTTAACCTCACCGCTACTCATATTACTTCACTTTAATAATTAATAATTATTTTATTCTCTAATCGTTTTTCTTGAAATTTAGAGTACAAATTGTTTATATTATAAAGCCTGAATATACTAAATATAACATCGAATCTACTTTGGAGGAAGTGGCAAATAGCAAATCTATACGAAAGGCATCGCTTAAGTGGGGTGTTCTAAGGAGTACTCTTTAAGATTGCAACACAACGACTTAGTTACGTCAAGAGGGTGCTAGCCACTTGCAAAGACTATTTACAGTAGTAGAGAAATAATTGACCGATTAAGTACTAAATTAAGAGGCTTTTAGCTATAGAGTTACGCACGTATAAATTCGGCTTTTTGCGGAGAGGCTTTTAGTTCTTTAAGGGGATTACAAACCACTCGGAAGACACTAGATTACACGATTTTTGGCTCGTAATCTTGTTCTTAAGACCAAAAAGCAAATCCCTGTTAATTTTATATAAGTTAATTACGCTCGATCTAAAGTTATTAGGCCTTAATTCTAAAAACTATAGATTCCGGTAATTAGAGCTATTCTAGCTAGCTAACGATGGAATATAGACGAGACAAGTATTATAGAAGGTTATAGTGTGGTGGGGACAGCCCCTGATTTCTTTTGTCACATGACTGCGCTAGTCCTTCGCATATATAAGGAGCCAACACTTGACTACAGAACGTCAAGAACGTAACACCAGATATATTCTATTTATTAGAACCTTTTCCCTCCCCTCCTTTACCGATTCGTACTCTCCAGATATGTGATATCTTTAGATTTGATTGATCTGTTATTTACAGAGCCTAGAATCTCCTCCGGTGGCTCGCTACATGCTACCCTCTTGTTATGTGGATTGGGGTTCGTCCCTCCCACAATAGTCTTAATAGATATATTATAGGGAGTGCCGAAACACGTATAGTATAAGGGAAACAGCTAGGTTCTTGTGGTTAGACGACAATTCTTAAGTGTATCTCAGTAATCGGAGCTTCGACAGATTTAATTATAGTATATAAGGGAAAATCAGTATAATAATAGTAGTTTCCGTCTTAATTAGATTTATTTGACAATTAGCACTTCACAGTAACTGAAAATAGGTGGACGACTAATATTACGGCTTTAGAGTAGCTAGAGAAGGTGTTTATCCCTTAGACTCAACCACGTGATTATTTAGTAAGACTCCTTATTCTAGACGGCCATAGGAGCCACGAGACAATAGAATTCCTTTAGAAGTGCCTTAAGTATAATATATATCTCTTATTCTTACCGGTACATACGTTACACGTCTTATAACCTCTCGATTTGACGGTTTTCTCGTCACTTAAGCGTGCGTACTAGAAAGAGCTGCAAAAGTTGAGTTCTTTAATCGATTTTATACTAATTAGTAAGCGCAACTTTCTTATTTACTATCAAAAGGCACGTCAAGAGAGTATTATACCCTCAAATATTAAATCAGAGTAGAGGACTATAAGTCTATGGCCGGTATCTGTCGCCAAGCCGCTAATAAGCCCTTTACTGTTAGAAAACAGTAATAAATCGACAAATCTAGCGCTCCTAAAGCCTCACGAGACGCTAATATAACCTCTGAAGGTTTCTAATACTTTAATTGAGTTATAGACTCTAAAGGTATAGAAAGATCTATACTTATAGATTCGCAATTTGGCTAGTAGATCACATGACTAACTTCTAACGTAACGTTTACTTTTTAGGAAGGTTATAAAAGGAATCGACGAAAAGGAATACGAATTAAGGAAGGCAAATATAAGAATTAAAGAGTTAAAAGAGAGATTAGAGCACCTAAGGCTAAAGAAAAAGAGGAAGGTTCAGACGAGTCTAAATTCTAAGTTTACTATAATACGTGCTATTAAAGAGGCTTAAATTATAGCTAGAGAACGTTAAATTATACTTATAAAACTAGAATTAGGAGGAGAATCAGATTTTATAATATCTTATCTTAAAGTTGACGCTGAGTAGAGTTATTAGGTCTTAAATAGAGAGGGTTACAATTAAGTGAGGTGGCCGGAAGGGGGGGGTGGCCGGAAGGGTGGGGTTAGACGTTAGTCTGCGCGTCCTTATCTAGCATATGCCGATATACCCACGATAATCTAGCTGCTGGTTTGGCGCGAGGGAGAGCCTCTGGTTGCGGTGTACCTTGCGACGATAGAGCAGGAGAGGGAGAAGGATTTGACTCGGAAAGGCCGGCTAAGGGCTCTATAAATGCATTTTAATCATCTAAAATAATAGTCTCGTTAATAGAACGTGTGATAACAGTTCGTGTAAAAGGAAGAACCTTCTGGCGCTTGTTATTAGGGGGCATAATCAAGTGTTTAATTAAATAAGTAAGAATAGCTTTAGAATTAATAAGTAGTCAGGGGCGTGCGGCTCTAAGGCTTCACATTACTTATAAACCAATTAGAGCGCTGGATTTGCTAAGCGAGCCAATTAGAAGCCTTTATTCTCGCTAGAAGTGTAGTAAACCTCAGATCTAGCACTCTCAAGACCACCTCTCAAAACACCACTAATATATTATTATATTATGATATATTGCCTTATTAGTGCGATATAAAATCTCTCATATTGTATCGGCCTCGATATGGCTTCTACTATATTGTATCGATATATCAAGATTTATCGATATATCGTCATATTATCCCCCACACTGCCCACGAAAATCGCTATACTATCTCGTAATTAGCTATCTTATAAGGTTTATTACTAATAGTACTAAAAGACAATTAATTAAAACTCACCCCTAGACGCGTCTATTTTAGGCGAAAGTTATAGTTTTAAGAAAGCGAAGCGAGCTTGACAGGGGTGGCATAGGTGCTTTCTAGTTTTGTGTGGATTGCGGCCATTTTGCCATTGGCGCAGAGAAGCCTCTGTACCTCATTTGCTGGGCAGCGCCACCGCTATACACTTTCGTGGCACCTACAGTTACCGTATCCTCCATCGGTTTCCAGCTCCTTTCAACTTCTCATAAACCCATATTCTGCTACTTGGAAAGAGTCATCTCGTCAAAATGTCATCCCAAGTCCCAAAAGCTGTTCCATTGATAGAGGCAGATAGCGACCAAACTCCTCCTGGGGCTGGAGCTGCAGGGGTTTCATCCGCCGACACCGCCAAAAAGGAAGAATCACAGTCTCTCATGAATGACCAGGAGCGGGTTGAACAGCCTGGTAAAGGTAGTGATCAGACGAAGTCGATGCGCCAACTATCAGCCGAGCTAAGGGCAAGTCGACCACCCGAGGAGAACCCCGAAAAGCACACGGTAACGACGGAGAAGCTGCTTAAGATTGTCAAGTTGCTTGCGGAGGTTCTCAGAGATCCGAACTTTCAGGGGGCATTGGTGCCTGATGTTGAATCTGGTGTCGGTGAAAGTGATTCCCGCGTTGGATTCAGGCCCGAGCAGATTGATTCAATATGGAGCGACGTGCTGCCGTTTAGGATTCTAGAGCCCGCCGTCGAGAGTCCAAACATCCGCCGCCGCTTTCAGGAGCTATTCTCGAACGAGGAAGATATATATAAGCTATTCACCAGCTCTGTCAGCCGTTATAGTATAGAGATGAGCTTAATTGGGGATCCGCTTGCCACTAATCGGGCGGATGAGTTGGCACAGGGGAAAGCGTACGCGTGCTTGATATCCTGGCGCCTCAAGGAGCTGGAACGAATGAACCACTGGATGGGTAATCCGTGGCGTAGAGTACAACGGCATTCCTATCCTTGGACTTCACAGTTTAATTTTAAAGTTCTGGCATGTTGTTGCTTGGCAGTGCGATCCGGCGACACAAGGATCGGAGACATTTTGAATTACTGCTATCAGTGTGGTGTCCTGGAAAAACCCAATGCTCGTCAAGAGTATCCCGATCAAATTCTTGTCGTTTTTCAGTGTTTGTTCACACTCAACTTCGTCAGGCCTCTCGGAGCCCGAGAACAACCATCTAGGGAAACTTATTTGGAATTGGGACTCCCTGAACAACACAACACCAAGTTGTGGAGCAGTTTGGAAGATTATTATACCTCTCTAAATCATAATCTTCAGATTGATTTTCCTAAAGCTCTGGGACTCGATTTCCACGATTTTTTCAAAATCTTAGGGCCGCAGCAATCGAGCACAGATAAGAAAACGGATATTCAATGTGCTTCTGGTGCGACATTCAGAATAGATGATCTTAATCTGCAGGCTCTTCGGAAAATTGGAAAACTTTCAATTTGCTGGACTGCATATATTGAAAATCATCTCAAGCTGGATGTAAAGAAATCGACCCTTTGGGTCCTATGGGCAACCTCTGATTTTGACCATACCCCTCTGTCTAATTTCCAAGAACAGTACGTCTTTAACCTACACTGTGGATTGGCAAAGACTCACATAGACTGATTATTCACTTCCAGGTGCTTACATCGCTTTCGTCCTAGCCCTTACCAGGATTACCGAGAGGATTCGAGAAATACTTCACTTCGCAATTTTCGACGGGAGATTGCAGAAACTTGGGCAATACTTTTCATTACCAAAGGTACCCTCCGGGAGAGAACGGCGGAATACAAGCGAATTAGCGACCCACCCTGGGCTTCACAGGAATCTTTGAAGTACCAGAACTCCTACCATCTTGAATATACAGCAAATATCCACAAGAAATTCAAGATTATGGCGCGAGACAGAGATCAACTCAGATATGCAGATTTCCCAATTCTCGAGGCCCGCCTTAGACAACTTCGTCATTACATGGACTCTCGTACGCCTAGTACACTTCGACAACTATGGAACGATAAGCGAGACACACTCACTTATTACACATTTTGGGGCGTTATTATCTTCGGTGGTTTATCTGTCTTCCTCGCCTTTTTCTCACTGTCGATCGGTATTGCCCAGACTATTGCAGCCTTCAAGACACTAGCTATTACTACCCCTCCAGCACCAAGAGCTTGACTTCAATAGCGGTCTCGTACTCTGCAGCCTTCGACAACGCCGCACCGCGATTATCATGCATAGAAAGGAACTGGATCCATGGGCCTCATGTTACGACCACGTGCGAACTTAGAGCCTGAGGCTTGGCAGGCAACGGTCTGCACAGAGAACTCTAAGTGTGGCCTGGGATAGGTCACGTGATGGAGTCCGATGGAGTCCAAAGGACAGGGGGCCCAAAGGGGGCTCCGGCCGACAGGACTCCCGAAGGCTCCAATCTACGAAGGTTCTATATAAGCCGAGTAGTTTTCCTTAGATAGGAGCTTCGTGCTCAACTCAAATAATATTCTGATTCATATCCTTATATTAGTAACGCGCATCTTCTGAGCAGTGAGTCCCCGGATCACTACTCCTGTCTTCGATTACCCGACACTTCATCGATCAACCCCAACGTAGAAGCTTGCTTCACGCGTAGCTTTCACCAGGGTGGATACTACCGACGTTACACCTCACTATCAACCCCACCTTCTTGTGAGATGCATGGCCACATTATAATACACCTTTCCACAGAGCAGTATTGACTTCCGACTTCGAATCTGCGGAACTTCTACTTAAAAATGGTGCAAGAATTGACTTTTACAACTCTTTTGGCTGAACAGCACTACACGAGGCTATATCGAATGAAGTTGTCAAAGCCGTTGCTTTCCCGATTGATCATTGAGCCAATGTCAACAAAACTACGGTTGACGCTCGAGTACCTCTCATGGATGAGATTGGAGGACAAGATTATATAATTGGAGATGGCGGTGATACCTGTCTTCACTTGGTACTCACCACTGGAGATGATGAGATTCTCAAATTGTTGGTCAACTCAGGCAAGGCTGATTTGAATGTTCTTCATCAAGGGCGGACAGTCTTGGGTCTTGCCCTTTTGTCGCAGAATAAAGCAGCTGTGGAATTATTTCTCTCCCGAGGAATCAACTCTACTGCCGGGCAGCCAGATGTCTGTGCTTCAACATGTTTGGAAGGAGGTCACATGAGCCCTGAACCAGCCGAGATTTGCAATCTGGCACGACAACACCTCAGCATAGTAACCAGTAACCGGTTGGTCCCCCCTCAGGAGCTCCGCGAGGTATACCACAATATTCTCTCCTTGGAGAGTCTCTCAGATGTCTCCTTATGGAAAGCTGCGAATGCTAGCGATCTGATCCAAAGCGTTCTTGAAGGCTTGTACAAGGTCGCCAATGTCCAAAGGGTATCTAAACTTACGAAGTTCTGTTTAGGCTGCAGAGAATTTCAATCTAATCTCTTGCATACACAAAAAACAGACATCGGGGCTCTTCTTGACGTGGAAGCGTCACGAACGAAACTCCACGACAATCGAGAACAGCTGAACGAGTGCGCCAGTCAAGGATGCCTCTTATGTGGCCAAGCTGCGGATGCTTTAGACAAAGATGGATCCACCAAGAATTTCAAAGGGCCTTCAAACGATGAAGTGTCTATAGCACTTGGTTCCATTGCTGGCAATTTTCCGAGTTCGAAATGGGGCAAATTTCTCCACATCAGATGTGCTGGAAGCAGCGCGGACTTATCGATAGGCCAGCTGTTGGAAGGCATTGAGGGCAGTCTCGGGGACTCTGTCTTAGAAGATCTCACTACTGGCTCCCCTCAAGCCTTAGGTGTTGCCAGGTACTAGCTCCAGCATTGCAAATCCGCCTCCTCACACGCACTCTGTCAAAAATCACATCATCATGGGAGTGCGGCTCCGGAGCTTCCGACGAGAGTCTTGGATATTGGAGATCCCAAGAAGTTTCCGGTTCTTGTGGAGAGCCGAGGAGCGACTGGTCGATACTGCGTCCTATCATACTGTTGGGGTAAATGTGTCAACTCAATGACTATAAAGTCCAATGTCGCAAGCCACTTACAAGGCATTGAAATGGGCACACTTCCTCAAACGATTCAAGATGCTATTGAAGCAGCGAGATCTCTCGATTTCCAGTATATTTGGATTGATTCGTTGTGCATCATTCAAGATGACAAAGATGATTGGGAGTATGAGACAAGTAGGATGCATGTTGTGTATGCCAATGCGGATCTTACGATCTCAAGTCTCACAGCTCGTGATTGTACAAACAGCTTCTTTCAGCCACGAAAATTTCGAGTCGTTCAACCTGTCCCTCTTGACTTCCTGTTTCCTAAGTACCATCGGGAAAATTGGAAAGAGGGTGAAATTGCCCTGCTTGCCGCGTATCACCCAGACAGAAGATATAAGGGAGATCAAATTGTACGTGGTCCTGTACATAGAAGGGGTTGGACTTTACAGGAGCATCTCCTAAGCACGAGAATTCTCTACTTTGGCCCAGGCTTTCTGCACTGGGACTGCCTATGCGAGTACGCCACTGAACACGACCCATGTTCGGAACGCAATTCATGGAGCTGGCTTCCTCGCAACGAGACCCGTTCGATGTTCAATGCAAGGTGCATGATCAAAGGCGACTCGAGAGAGACCAGAACGAGTCTCTTAGAGTCTGGCGGGATCAAGTTGCAGAGTTCACGCAAAGAGCTTTGTCAAACGCATCTGACCGAGGTCCGGCATTCATGGCTGTATCAACATATATGGCGAGAAAACTCGGCAACGAATATATTGGAGGAATTTGGAAAGGCGACAAGCTTTTTGAGAGCCTCTGCTGGAACTTTCGGAAGCCAATGTTGTCAAGCCGAAAGGGTCCATCTTGGACATGGACACAGGTGGATGGAGAGATTGCCTTTGATATACTCAACTCACACTCGAGAGGATCAATGGTCCAACTTCAAACGAACAGTGGTCTCGATTGATATTGACGTTAATCGAGTGCAAAGCAGCGTTTCGGGGTCTTTCAAATTGAAACCAACACTGCACCATGCTCGGAGATACAACCAACGCAGAGAGGTACAAATGATATTGGACTCCGAGGAAGGTATCGACGACGAAAGCTATTTCGCAATAGATATGGTTGGATTTGAGAAAGGCGAAAGTCGAGGTTTTGGCTATCCTAATTGGCTAGGTGGTCGTGAAGCGGCAATAGTACGTCTTACACTGTAGCTAGTAGACTTGGAGTCCAAAATATTTCGTTGGATTGGAGTTGGAGTATACGACAATGTTTCGAGAGACAAGACTGATAATTGGAAGATTGCACACCTTCTGGAACAACAAAGCTGGTGGAGAGACATGAATTTAGATGCTCAGCGGCTCACTGAAAGAGCAGTTGCAGAGCCTGAGATACCCTATCTATCGACTCAGTGGGATAATGACTTGATTTCTTCAGTACCGGATCAGATAATTACAATTATCTAAAACGACGAACCATGTCAGCGCAAGCGATATTGCATTTCCAAATCACATGCCCACTTATTTACCGCCCTCAACAGGCATGCTTCTACGATGATCGGGCGGTCAGCAACCACTCGTTTGTATGTGTTTGGGAGTAGTTTGGGGAGTAAAGGAGATCCTCGAAAGGGACAATAAACGCACAATTCCCAAACTTTCTCAAACCTCCCCTCCTCATCCCTCTCCGCCATGAACATCAATTCCATCCTCTTCTCCTCGGTATCTCCAATCTGCAAGTCACACGTCAACCTTACAGCCACTTTCTTCCCCTCTTGCACTAGCATATCGACAGGTGCAACCCATTTCTTGCAGTGCGTGCGAAAGAACGTGACTTTCTCAACAGCTTGCTGAAAATCCGCAACCCCACCCCGGGCCTGTAGACGGTAGTAGCTGGGTGACATGGTAGCTTCGCAGTATGCGCGGGATTCTAATGGATCGCCGATGAATGCACCGTTCAGCCATGCTTGGAAAGACTCCGGAGTGAGATTTTGAGGTGGTGCTGCCATAGTTGAGACGAGATGGATTGAACCTTTGGAGTCAAGTTTTGGCGGTCTTCGGTTCAAGGGAGTGTATGTGTATGCGGGTTTTTATGACTTGAGATGATATTTCAATCACCAAGATTGTTACAACGGCAGAATGTTTGTTGAAATATATTCTTCCTCCATGTCGGCCCGAAAGACACTTGGGGCCGGCACTTGGTGGAGCAGGCCATTCGTACAAATTCGCCAATCATATCACCAAACTATCTCTAAAGCGACCAGGGCTTTAATCCTAGACATGGTGGTTAGTGCGGCTTTAGTGCGGCGTATTTTTTTGGTTCGCTTAGGATTGAGGGGGCATTGTTCTACTGTACGAAAGCGAGGTTCAACCCGTGAAAAAGGATGTGATGTGACTGCTAACTTGGTCGTTGCTACCTTAAATGCAATCACATAAACGGCATGATTCAATCAGTCATTTTCATAAGCTCTTCTAATTTCCAAAACAGTGTGAGTGGAATTTGAACAGCGAGTCGTTGAAAGGATTGCTTTTGCCCCAAAGCAAGCGGACAGTGGTAAAAGTTGGAGGTGCCATTGAACAACAAGAGGCATGGAAATCAGTTCATTTGACAATTTCAGGAAACGTTGAAGTCTTCAGATTATAAGTCTAGTGTTCTGATCAGCTCCTCATCGCTTTGCCCTTGATATCAGCCATTGTATCACTTCATCGAGATTCGTCTCCTCTTTCACACCAATACCATACATGCTTACCTCCCTTCCATTTATATCTTTTAGGGAGAGTGCTTCAATCATTTCATCAACACTCAAATGATCTTTCGATATATCCGTGAAGGTGCCCAGCACAAGTAGCGGGATCCCCTGAACAGGAGGCTGTCTGATCAGAAGGTGAAGCCCCTCTTTGGCAACCGGAACAAGTTCTGGATCTTCAGCGTCGACTACAAACACGGTGGCATGACACCCCCGAGAATATCTGGCGCACATGGACCGAAAGCGAGGCTGGCCGCCCAGGTCCCAACACCTCAACGTAACATGCCCTTTTTGAATCTTCTTCATATTGAACCCCACTGTTGGAATGGAATCGATGCTGAACTCTCCGCCAGATAGCACCCTCAACAGTGAGGTCTTCCCACTGTTTTCGAGCCCCACCATAACTATGTCCATTTCTGTTGCCCAGAACGTTATGAGGACCCAGTTGACAAGGTCCCCAACAACCCTAGCCCCTGGTGGACCGGATGCAATACTTGGTCGGCTTGGTCCAGCTTCAGTGCGGGGAAGAGCAAGTCTTTGCTTGGTTTCCTTCGCCATGAGTGTCTGAAAATGATCCTCTGAAAACTTTTCTGACAACTCAAAGATATCCGATGACGTTTTCTTTTCTTCCTGGCATTGGTCTGTAAATGTGCCACTTGTCGGTACAATCTTTTTATTTAACGTTTCCTCGTCCATCTCAGCCTTCGATTCACGCTTAACAGTGGAGTTTGTAACCCGTCTCAAACTTTCAACGAACGCTGTAAGTGCCGTAAGATCGTCCGATCCATCTTCCGAGTAATCGTCCCGGATTGCAATATACGCCGAATTGATATTGCGTCCATCCATCCCTCACGATTACTTCTTTGAGAAAGCCGAGATCAAAGACGCCATGTTCTCGAGCGCTTCGTAAGATTGCAGCCACCAGTGGTAGGTCTCAGGATGCTGAGAGAACTTCAGTTGTCAAACAAGTCTCTGCGTAGTGGAATGCCGATGTCGCCTTTCTATCGCGAAATCGTAGTTTTGCAAGGTCTGCCAACTGATTGAATGGAGTTGGTAGAATTAGCTCAAACCCCGTTCTGGATTTAATATCTTCGAGAATATCCTTCGAGGGAAGTATGTATGCACTGTCTTGCGTTGCAGACATTACGTGGCCATACACTGTGCCTGATTTCAGGTCAACGACCCAAGCTCCTCAGTCGCCTCTCATCAACCCTCGAATCTGTCAGTGGACGACCAAAGCATGGAACAGAGCGGCTATGCATACATGAAGAGGATTCATTGGGCGGTCTTGCCTTTAGTTTATTAAGATAACGAAATAAAATACACTAAACCTTATTACTTCGTTAAACTGATAAAAGCTTAATTTACTTCGTAATTTTCGCTTATTATATAAGAAATAGTAGTTTAAGCTTTCACTTGAAATTAGTAAGAATTACGAAGGGAAAAGGAAGGAATTAGGGATAGAGTAATATTATCTATGCCAGGCTTTATCAAAGTCCTTGTAAGTAAGCATAATATGCGAGATTATAAAGGTGCGCGAGTCAAATGCACAACCATAACTGCGATCGATCAAATATATTAGTAGTAATAGTAAGTATTTAAACCCTATAGTTATCTAGTCAGCGAGTAGAAACGTAACAACAGCTCTTGAGCGAGAGGAATATTTCAAAGTAGAAATCTTCTTGTCCTCAAACTCGACCAAGCCATAGCAATAACCCCGGATTCGCGCCTCCGTTCGTCGACACCTGGAGTCTTCATCATGGCAGCTGATTAGCCATTGTAGCATTGAGGTACTAGACTGGTTCTCGTCGTCAGTTGCAAACGACATCTGCCTGACGGTTAATGGGTCGTCTTGTTAAAGACATTACATCGAGCCGTCCAGTGCCAGTTTGTGTGAGCTTCTTCGCAACTGTACCATCGCTTAGGCTAGAGGATCTTACGTAGAATGACATAAAACACTACGTACGAGACCGTCTCAACGAACATGCTCTTTTGTCTTATGTTCACTACTTTGCACTAACTTGTTCCTAGTACTGCCCTACAATTTAGTTTTCTTCGCAATCAACCAAATCACAAATGGTGCAGATATAACCGAGACCGTAAGCCACATTCTATTAGAACGCCTCGGTCGTTCAGTTTCACTCATCTCTTGCTGTTCATCCGTATCTTCCCCTCCGTATTCCTCTATCTCATCATGCAAAGCCAAAGCATTCAACATTTCCCGAGAAGACATGCGACCTAAGTAGTCAAGTCTCTTAGCTCGACGCAAAAGTCTTCTCCTCTGTGGCTTCAGTCCGACACCAAGTCCCAAGAAAAGTTCCTCCGAATCAGGAGTAATATTTACTCCACCACGCTGCATTATTGACAGCGCAGGAAACTGCGTCAAGTGCGCGAGCGTTATGATAAGCACATGGTCCTCCGTAATGGAGTAGTCTGGGAAGTAAATGCATAGAATCTCTCTTTCGTCGAGTGGAATAAGTCCTAGTAGCGCAAAGACCCTGTCTCGTGGATCCTTACATTTGGACTTATGGTTGTTAATGAGCAGGTCGCAGAGTGGTTGTAAGATCTCGGGATGCTTATCCATATGCCGTCCCATGACAAGCGGCAAAGCGGCGAGCGCTCTCGTTCCGTCTCCTTTGGGAACGTCGCCACTCGCATCGTAGAATTGTTCTATGCCAGCCTCGCGGCATAGGAATTCTTGAAAGTCTAGCCAATTTATCTGATTGTCACTACAATGCAGCTCGACATTTTGGCCAAGTAGGAACTCCTGAATAACCCAGACGCGAGACCAGTATGGGCGATTCGAGAGATCTACTATCGACTCTGCCCAGTTGAATCCATCGCTTTCTACTGTCCTGGTAGGTATTTGTGTAGGCAAATACGACCTGATGTGCTCAGGCAACGTCACGAGCCCCAGCCAGACGGACACGCAGACAGCATCTCTATACGTCTGGTCCATTAACCGGACTTGAGAGCTACGTTCGGCGTCGTTGGTTTGGTTGATACAGATCGCGTCTACCCATAGGTAATCCCACGCTCCATTATTTCTAGCAGCATGAGCCATGTAATACAGACATGACCATAAATTGGGCCTAACGCGGAAAGGTCGGTTATCTAAGTAGATAACTTCTAACGCATCTTCGTTACCCCACGTATACGAAATAGCTGTGTAAGGGGGTTTTGATGCGCGTGGGACACGCCGAGTTTCGAATCGAAGGACACGGTCATTGACTGCCAGTGGCTGGAGCAACCGGAGCTCATACGAGGCCAGGCTGGAATCATAGGCAAAAGCCATTAACCGCGACAGGGACTCTTGCCGGTCGGAGTTTTGTTTCGTTCAAATACCAGAGTGTTGTACACCAAGACCGTGATATCGGCTGTTGGTTAACAATAGTTTGATAGAGGTTTTAGAAAGGACGAGAAAAGAGGTAAGAAGAGGAAACTGCTTCCACGGGCATTTCCGTCAGGATAGAGAAGGCTGCGTACGTGGTAAATCGCCATTGGGTTGCACTTTCGCCTCAAGCCCCACCTTGTCAAAAACAATTCGTTGCCTTAGCGCCATTCATAATAAAGTTGGCCTATTAGCCGGTTCACAGATTGATACAGTGAGGCTGTGCCTTGAACCTCCCAAGGAGGTACATGTAGCCCAACAGCGCCAAATTAGACCCAGGCTGAGGAACCGAATCTAAACCCCTAAACATTTTAAATAGATGACTTTCTAACTACGTGAACGGGATCTTTTAACAATATGGAAGAAACAGAAAAACAAAAACTCTTTACCTTATAAGTATATTTTGGCTCGAAGGAAAGGATAGTGAACTAAGACCGGGGTTCCCGCCATTACCTCAGCTAATTAGCAAAAGCGTTATTATATAATGCGTGAGCGAATACTATTAGGTTTTTATTATTAAAGTACTTATAATAAAATTATTACGTATTAAGATTATTTTTGAACTTTTTATTTATAATCCAATTTTAATTATTTTTTAATTAAATTATAAGTCTTTTTTTATAAGTATATTTAAGAAACTAATATAATATTATTAAATATATAAAAAGTTTAAGCTACCGCAAGAATTTACCACTAAGACACTTGTAATAACCCCCTGTTTTCGACGCCAAGGCCTTGCAGCGACCCTGCTCCACGGCAAAATCTCACGGCTTATAATATTAGGGCAACTTTGCAAGAATTTATGGAATCGTCGCCCGCAGTACTAATCATCGATAACTAATCTTCGAGTTTTCCTGTCCCAACCACCGCCCCTGCCATCTCCTCTAGCAAGTGCAATTCTCCTCTGGTCTCCAGACATTTCCGGACATACTCCCTCGCTTTCTTAACAACCAGGTCCCACACGTCTTTTTCTTTTGGCATCCTTTCCTCTAGGAATTTCACTACGAGCATCGTGACCCATGCCTCGTCACTTGCGCCGTCTAGTGGCGGCTTTGGTATTTCGAATCCCAAGATGTCTAGTAACATATTTTTACTGTCGGTATTTCATGTTCCGTCAAAACATTGTAAGTCGATTAAAGCAAGGACCTTTTTCAGGTTAGTATTTGGAGGAGATGTTGGTGGAGTTGTAGTAGTAGTAGCGACAGGAGCGTTGGAAACGCTTTCTGCTTTGACGTCTTGGGCTACTACTCGCCCTATAGTTCGGCTGCTGTTTCCCATGCGGGCAGCTAGTGGAGGAGCCCTTAAAAATGGGTTTTCTGCTCTCAGAGGCCGGATGACGCGGCGTTGACGAATATGTGAGCCATACGGAGTGTTGGTTGGGAGGTTCGGCTGCAGGGTAGTATTTCGAATGAAGATCTCCTTGCCATCCTTTGATGATACTGCGACAAACGAACACCATTTGTTTACGACTTGGAATGTCTCTTCTAATCGGACGGCTTCCTTCTCAGCCAGATTTTGTACGTCAGCGATCTTGTTGGCATCGTCGAACACCCTTCCGCGGGATTCTTCCAAGTCCTGGGCCGCTTTTCGCGCTGCAAGTTGATGGATAGTTGTTCCTCGTTCTGTAAGCACTTCAATTGGAATTTCAAGAGCTGGTGGACCACGAGAAAATGGGCTGCGCAGGATAACCGATGTTGGGTTTCTCTGTACGGTTTTCGGATCCATGAGAAGGTAAACTGTTGTTTTGGCTGCTGCGAAAAGAGAAGGTATCTTGTGTGGCGCCTGGATAATTTGTGGGGAGTGATGGGTATCTCGTAAGCTTTTGTCCTTGGGGTCGGAGCCAGGGTCAGATAAAGAAGTGGTGACTTCTTCAGTCTCCGACGATGAAAGCTTCTCCATACTCTCCGTCACTTCGACCAATTCGAAGTCATCATCATCTTGCTCATACTTCACCTCCAAATACTGTCCCCATAATGCGGACTCAGTGCTCCGGGAAGTATGCGAGTGACACTCTTCTCCAATCGCTTCCCATCCTGTACAGCCAGGCAAATCCCTTTTCCTGCTCTGGCAATCCCTTCAATAACTGCATGTGAGACTTTGTTGCCGAATCCAAGGGAGAAGACCCGGATACCCCCTTGCTTCGTTTTCTCAACTTGCTCATTGACATATGTGAAAGGGGATCCTTGGTCTGCGATCTGTCCATCGGTAAAGAGGATGATATCCAGTGGTAGATCTGTGAGTCGACGTTCAATTGTGGCTTGAATTGCCTTGAGTATCTCTGTTCCGCCATAATTTGCCTCGAATGTTGAAAGATGTGGGATGGCTTCTTGAAGAGCGCTATTGGTATAGCTTTTGCTCCGGGTCCATAAGAAGGTATGCTCTGTTCCGAAAGAGCATATGTTGAACCTGACGCTAGTTGGCATAGACTTAAGAAAGACCTTCAAAGCCGAGACAAGCATCGGAATATTGTGTCGCATACTGGCACTTCGATCTGCGATCAAAATAATCTCTGATGGTAAGGAGGAGGAAAAAGAAAACTTCGAGGCGGCAAGCATAATCATCAGGGCTCGGTGATTTGAGACTGTGGGATGAGTTTCCAACAGAGCTTTGGGCGTCCCAGGATCCTTGAGATGTATGAATAGAACAAAGTCTTTCTCCAGTACGGCAGCCCCTTGCGAAAGAGTTGCAGAAGCCTTGTTCATAACTGGAGTTGCTTGGGCAGCAATTGAAATGGCTCCCATCGATACTGCGATCAAATGTGATAGTGACTCGATTCCCTTGATATATATCCCTGCTGGTAGAACTATATTTATGGTGATCCTGATTCGGTTATCTGGATGATGACCGAGAGGCGGGATCATTGCACCTGCTAATCCAGCGACACAGGGAGGGCTGATGGACTCTGTATGACCGTAACGAGGAGCAATCATAGTTGTAATTGTGAAACGAATGCCCTCGATATCATCATCATGCTTCAGCTCACCAATGTAGGCGATCTCGACAAAGATGCCCTCTCCTACTTGAACGTTGCCAATTCTTGTGGTAAACATATCGGATGCTTCCGGGGCTTGTGCAAGTAGACCGACGTTGTCGCCCTCGGCCATTGTGGCATCGAAAATGGCCTTCGCCTTTCCTCTTTCTTTTACCAAGCCACAGAGGGCTGGCTTGGTGCCAATCTTGCACTTGAATCCAACGACACTGACACCATCGTAGAGCGGGAATTTGTACATGCACTCTGCATTACTTTTCGACGATAAAGCATTAACAAACGTTTGCTTGAGGACTGTTTTAGAAGTTCCGGAGAGAATGGTCATGTGAGCCTCGCAGTCGAGCAGCGGCAAGTATTGTTGTCGGACTGTGCCAACTGAGAAGCACCCGCATAACTTTGTCCTGGTAGATAGTTGGCGTGGGTGAGGACGTGCAGTTGTTGACATATTTGGATATTCTGTGAGTACCTCTGGATTGCAAGTTCATGGCGGTGGCAAGAACAGAGAACAGTAGGTAGGTGATTAAAATTGGGGATGAGCTGGGATGGAGAGTCGGGCCCCATCACAGAACGTGACAAGTCAGCTAGTCCTAGCTAGGTAAGGCATCAAATCCTAACACTCCCGGAGAAAGAAATTATATAACTCCGTATCGATATCCAGATTGAATATTTCTAAAGCTATAATAATCTCTGGTAGTCAATGAATACGAACTTGATTACAAAATCAATTCCGAAGGCCCACTAGTGCAAACCGTTATCTCACGGGATATATTATTCCCTAAACTGGGTCATGCACAGTTGTCCAGGTCTGGCACTGGAGCGAGGCGCTAAAATTCGAGGTGCGTAACCCCAAAGCCCTGACGCACAGCCTAATTATGATGAGGTTCGCTTGATTCGGGATCTCGGTACAGGGGCCACAAGCTGTACACCGAATCGCAGTTTAGGGGATAGGGTGTCTGAGACTAAAGCAGCCGATACAGCTACATAAGGTGGGTTCAATTAATAGTAAGGTACATTAAGTTCATTTCTATGATAAGAAAGAGAGGCCCACTTTAAAAATCTAGCTATTCCAGCTCAGATTTTTTATGTAGGCGGTGCATTGTCCAATCTTGAGATGCCTGTGAAACCCTCTTCCTCTCCTAGTCAGAAATCACAAGAGTAAAGTTGGGAAATCTAAAGAAGCTTAATGATAATAACCCTTGATAAAAATAATTTTTAATTTAATTATTTTTATAATAAAATCCTAATTATAGTTAGTAATAATTAATTATTTTTAATTATTTTTATATGAAATTATAATTATAATAAAGATTATAAATTTCTTATTATTAAATAAAGTGTATTTTAGTAATTTTTAAATTCAAATTAAATTTAAAAGTATTAAAGTATATATATATAGTAAAATAAGAAAAATATATTTATTTTACAAGTTGTATAATATAATAATAATATATTAAGTAGTTTTATTAATTTATTATTTTTATTTTAAATCTAAATATAACTCTTAATAAAAGTAGCCTTACTTTGTAATAAAAAGTAAAGTTATTTTTATTTTTTTTTAAAAAAAGATTTACTTTTACTTATTAATTTTTTATTAAAAAATTATAATAATTATTTATTTTTATTATTTTTATAATAAAATAAGTAAATAATATATATTAAATAAGTTATATAATATAATAATAATATATTAAGTATTTTTTAATACTTTTTATTTTTAATTTAGTTTCGAATATCACTCTTAGTAGAAATAATATTATTATTTATTAAAAAGTTTAATAAAAGGTCTTATTAAAAGAGTTATAAAAAGTATTATTATATTATATAATCTAAAATATATTATATTAAACTTTTATTTTAATATATAAAACTATAATTTTTTAATTTTTTTTATAAAAATTATATAATTAATACTTATTTAATATTATAATTATTAAATTATACTTAAAATACTTCTATTTAATTAACTTATTTTATTATATTACTTTTATAAGAATTATACTAAGATTTAACCGAGATTATTAATAGATAAGTTTTAAATAAAATAATTAATACTTTAATAAATTATTATAAGTATTTAATGTATATTTATTAATTACTTATTAAAGTTAAGTTATTATAAGATTCTTATTACTAAATCACTTATAATAAAATTGCTATATATTAAAGTTATCTTTTACTTTTTTTATTAATAATTTATTTTATTTTAATAAATTATAAATATGACGGTTTGACTTAAAAAAAATCAATTAAAGAGAAGAAAGCTAGGAAGCTCGGAGCACTTTCTTAAGGAGGGGCTGACTAATCAGGGCTAGGCCCATTACGGCATAGCCAGTACACACGTGACGACTGATTGTTACAATAAACCTTTTTATGTTTTATAAATATATTTTAGAAATTAATATAAAATTATTAATTTAATAAAACAGTTAGGGTTATTATAAGATTTTAATCGCGAAAGTGCTTATAATAAAATCACTATATATTATAGTTAATTTTTTTATTTTCTTATTAATATTTCGATTTTAATTATTATTTTATTAAATTATAAATATTATTAAGCTTTAAAAGTATATTTAAGAAAATAATTTAATATTATTAATATTAATCCACAAGTCCCTGCATAAGTATACTTTGGTTTGGAAAGGGGGTATGGTTAGGATCAGGGGCTAGAGCCTAGCTAGACTAGTTTCGGAGGATATTTAGTAGGGTTTCGCAATATATAATTTAGCTCTCCTGCACTCTTTTAAAGAATATACAGATTTTTCAATTATATATTATTTATTCTATTGCTGTACTAATATATTAATATATTACGTAGTACATAAACTGGTACTGCACCGACAATTAATTATATAAGATATTTAAGTTATTATAAGGTTTTAATTATTAAAGTACTTATAATAAAATTATTATATATTAAAGTTTTTTTCTAAATTTTCTTATTTATAAATTAAGTTTTATTATTTTTAATTAAATTATAAATCTTTTTATAGTTTATAAGCATATTTATAAAATAATATAATATTATTAATTATATAAAAAGTTTAAGTTTATATAAACATTTATAATTAAAACATTTATAATAACTCTTTATTTTTAATATTAAGGCGTTATAACGACCTTACTTTATAATAAAATCTCACGGCTTATAATATTATGCCGAGACCTTAGCCTAACCCGACCCGATCCCTAACTTAACTCGATCCCCTTAAGGAGAGGGCGTATAAGCCGGGGTAAGCGCGGCCGGGGTTAGAGGGAGGAACGGCCGACCCGGCTAGCCCCGGCTGTGTAACCTCGACGACTCCCGAACACGTTCCCGGACCTTAACCCTGGACTTTGATTCTGAGCCCTACATCAAGTATAACAACTGTTACGACCTCCGATGCGCCTCGTATTCTAACCGACACGGCTCGTAGCATCGCTGGCTATGCGACGGCGCTAAGCCTAATTAGGAGGACTAGGTGGCGAGCATGCGACATGATGTGAATGGCGCTCGACTACGCTAGGCCTTCTTAGGAGGGTCCTTCGTGTATTTATACTCGAGCTCTCTCTTACAAAGAGCTCTCCTTTCCTCTTCGTCTTTTCTTCTCGATTCTAAGCGTAGCATTAGGCCCAAATACAAAGCTAGAGTCTACTCGCCGTCAACCTCTTGCCAGCCGTAACAACAACCACAAAACGGTCGGATTACTCACCAAAGCGAATGCAAAGCTCGAAACCAAGCTAAGCCACGTCGATATCAAGCAATATTGGGTCAGGCAAAAGGTAAAGGCCAAAAATATATCTGTCAGATGGGTACAGACTACTTAGATGCTAGCTGATGGACTAACGAAAGCTTTACCGGTATATAAGCACGTCGATTTCGTGAAAGTAATGAATTTAGTCGATATTTAAAGCAAAATTAACAATTAAGACGAATCCTAATACAATTGGATAGTATATTCTGCTTTTATTTTATTTATTTATATAGAGGGAGGCCACAGGACTAAGTTTACGATTCTTAGACTTACATGCTCAATTCTAAAGCGTTTTAATTTAAACTACCGCTAATTTACACTGGTTTTCAGATTCTACTTCTTTTACTTTTGGTTGACATATCTTCACGACCACGAGTTGGCAAATAAGTCTGAAAAGTCAGAATTGGCATATCATCATTGATTCATTGCACTAGGCAAGTACCTCTTTCACTCATGTATTAAACTCTTGCTAAGTTACTAGGAGCGGACCATCCCCCGAATCAGATCCCGACTCTTGGTCCGAACAGTCCTCGGATGTAACCAGGACATTGTCCTATATATTATGTTGGCAATGGAGGATAAATTGGGGGTCGTTTGCTTCTTAAAGCTTGACCATGGGAAGATGAAAAGCATTTGGGCTGGAGTGATTTCTTGGGCCTAAATATCCATAAGGAATAGCGTCGTAATGTAAAATGATTTCACTATTCTCCAGAGAGCATCCAGGCGCGAAATCTGTATCCTGTGTACTATACCTCAGCGTTGAAGCAAAAGCTGTGATGAAACTGAAGCTGATGGTAAGCATATTCATTTTCATCCTCACGGCTCGACTAACAACTGTGCAGCACAAAAAGTAAAAGAAGTTGCACCAGCAAAGAAAGGATGGGGTCTCGGCGGTTAGTTTGGTAGTAGGAAGAAAGAGCCACAGGACATCGGTTCAGCTCCCAACAAGCCTATTAAGGCCAAGCTCGGCGAAGCATCTTCGTTCTTCTACGATCCCGAACTCAAACGCTGGGTCAACAAAAAAGCCGGCGCCGAGGACACACAAGCTAAAAGCGCAACTCCTCTACCGCCCAGGGCAGCCGGACCACCTCGTGCCGCATCTGCACCAGTTCAACCTCACCGCGATATCACTCCACCATCCGCCGGGCCGCCCACAAGCGTGCCTCGTCCTGTCCCGATGGGCGCACCGCAGATGCTTGCCCAGCGTGCTGTTAGCGATACGACACACGTCGGCTTTCCTCCGTCACCGCAAAGTGACGATGGCAGTCTCGCAGCACCACCGCCTCTCATGAGCCGCAGCCAAAGTAACAACTCGCTGAGAGGCAGCGGGCCTCCAAGTGCGCCACCCAGCAGACCGAGTACAGGCATGAGTAATGCGAGTAGTATTGATGACTTACTGGGGCCGCCTGTGCCAAGGAAGGCCGGCGGAGCGGCGAAGAAAGGTGCGAAAAAGAAGGGGAGGGGGTATGTTGATGTCATGGGGGATAAATCGAATTAACATCTCGTTTTGTGAGAAGGGGGGTTGATCCAATATGAAGGACAGTCCAGTTCCCCTTGCAGGAGAGGATTTTGGATGAGGCATTTTGATACCCAGCTGATTCTTAGGGTATCAACAAGTCGGCTAATAGATGAGTAAGTAGTGCATGGAGCACAAACAGGGTTGTAACATAGAGATTAGGGCTGTTCACTTGACCAAAAGTAGTCAGCACTTGTTGTAATTTGTACCATAATCTCTTCCTTCTTCCTTCTTCCTTCTTCCTTCTTCCTTCTTCCTTTATCTTCTCATTCCTCTTTCTGTAATTTCGTCAGCTGGCTGCACTTCCACACCCCGATTTGGAAGGCCGTGTGTTGTATTGATTGGTACGAAATGTATGATATCCAGCGCTGTTTGTCCTCGCGCGGGGCGGAGCTGGAAGGAAGATATACACGAGGCTGTGGAAATAGAAGAATGTAGTGAAATGAAGGAGGCACTTTTCCCTCAGTGACAAGCCGCTTTCCAAACCATGTGATAGTTCCTATCTTTCTGACAGCCTCGTCACATTGAGCAGCATAGCACTGCGGCAAATCTGTGACAGATCCACAGAAACGAGATCCATAACCAGGCTAAATCAAGCAGGCCTCTAGTTGTCTTGATTGGCACACATATTGACCCCCTTGCTTTCTGCTTGGAATCAAGTTTTGATGCGAGTTTGCCAGGAGTCTGTTATAGTAGTTCCCACGCTCGGTTTTGTGTTGATGAGTTACCGGAGATGTATTTGAATTCTTTTGAATGAGTGTGGTGCTCAGGAATTCAGCCGCTCGGCTCGGTTAGAGCCCAACTGGGCTTACGAATGTAAACAAGTGCCAAATGACTGTCCATTGTATGCTGCCGCGAGGCACCGGGCAGACCGGAACCTAGAAACTGACGTTACTAACTCAAATCGCTTTTGAAGTACGCTTTTGAAGTACCGTAGCCGTCTCCTACGCAGAAGACAATTAATGACCTGCCAGCAGCGATCCGACGCACCAGTAAGTTCAAAGAATTCACCGAATTATCGATGTTAAAGAGTTGCCAAGTGATACCGTCAAGATTACCACTGGGTACATTCGAAAAAACTGGTCTGAACTTCTTTCCAAATTCGAAGACCGATGAGTCGATGCCACTCTTTCCCGCCTACCGCATATGGGCCATGTTAATTCTCCACTTCCTCAACCACAATCTGCAGAAACCTATCACCTAGCTTTCCACTCCCCGTGCGGCTTCCCTGAATAACTTGCTTCTGCACTCCTCAATCCACCTCGCCCCCTTCGGAACCACCAGCCGCAGAATCTCCAACTCTCGAAGCTGAGGAAAGATGTCATCCCAGCTAATAAAAAGTAAAGCCTCGTCTAGCGCTCCGAAATCATCAACAACCATCTCGATCTCTCGAAGTGTCCGGACCAAAGCATTCTTATTGAGCAGCAGCCAGAACAGGTCATTGTGAGGTCGATCTTGGCGGAATGCGAGATTGAAGTGCCAACGCACGATATCAAATTTCGTGATGTACAATGGCTTGGGAAAAGGAGTGTTGATGTCGACGTCGAGTAGATGATGAATCTCGCCGCGGCTTTCATGGCAGACTTGAATAACGGGCAGAATCGGCATATGAAAGATTTTCCTTTTGTGACGATGCCGTTTGGGGTGGAGCCATACTTTGCGTTGTCTAGGAATTGCAAGACGCCATATCAAGAGCCGTGGTTCCAATAGCAATTCTAGAAACTGGGGGAAAGCATGTAGGGCTTGGGGAAACAACATCAAGTATCGATCTGGGAGCTCAGAGAAAAAAAGATCGAGATTTGACATGATGGCGTTTCTGCAGTGATTGTCTGGAGATTTAACGGGACTGCGTACTCGTACCTGAGGACTCTGATTGGTATGATCGAAGACTCGATTTGATTTTGTGGTTTCTGCGTGGAGATCGGACAAGCTCACCAAATAAATAGAATAGAAGCTAGCAAATATTTGACTGCCCGCTCGCAATATTGCGGATTTTATAGTCGCTGTGTTGCTATTGTAGATAAGTTGCAGGTCGGCACAAGGAAAATTAAGCGAGGTTACTATTGTGATAAATTGACTCGGGGATTGCAACTCCTGCAAAATCCCGAGAAAAATATCATCGAGACCTGTCAAAAGCACTCTACTGAATACAAAATCTAGGTAAACATATTCAATCCTGAAACCAACATTGATGTACTTTTTTGGGTGCCGACGAATATGACTCCCCAGCCGAGAGGCATTGATCCCCAAAAGCAGCAGAACAGTTCGTCGACTGCTAACCAAAATGATTTCATTCCGGAATATATAGGGTGGTGCCATTCATTGTGAACAAGACGTCAACCTAGGTAACAGCGTGAAGCTACACAAGATTCACCTAGATAGGGTTTTGAGAAACGTGGCTGCGGAAGCAAAAGCATCGTCAGTGCATGTGGTAGCTGTACTTCTCAATAGATACTATGCCTTGTTCTTTTGAGCCATGCGTGCAAATGCAATATTCTTACGGCCACGTTAAAAATTGTTCTTCAACGATAGCAGAATTCACGATTCCACCGAGGTCACATGGTCGCTTGCGCCCCTTTTCGAACCAAATCAGGTCTCGGGAAGAGCAGATATGTCCCTTGAGAATTGATATGATAAGATAGAGTAGCAATCAGATATCTCCATGCTCGTTCGAAGCTTTCATAATTATAACATTAACAAGCATTCAGTCAGATGCGGAAGAAACATCAAGATTGCATATGATTCATATTTACAGTTTTATATTAGTCATTAGCATTACAAAGGGAATGAAGTGTCGAACTAAACAGGCATAATGCAGTCCCTCCCTCGTTCCGTTACCCTTCCCATTAACCTCTATTTTTACAGAACACCAATGCAAACATAATATCCCAGCCATAAAGAAGCACATGTACTTCCTACATTCGTATTCCATGCGTAAAATTGAGTCGTAGTAATACCCGCCGCCGTAGCAATGGCTGCGCATGTATCTCCAGACACCACCAGGTGGAACTTGCTGCAAGTAGTCGTAATTCCTGGCTCAACTGGGGTAGGAGTAGTTACACCATTCCCAGTAGTTGTGGTAGTAGAAACGGAAGTCGTGGTCGAGGTCGTGCTGGTCGTTCCTCCAATCACATTCACACAGACATAGTAGTCCGCCCACAAGCTTGCACACGTGCTTCCAACAGCAGGATTCCAGGCATAGAAGGAACTGAGAGAGATGCCTTTAGCTGTGGCGATAGTGCCGCATTGATCACCACTGACGACCAGGTAGAATGTATTGCAAGATGTAGTCATGCCACTCTGGTAGGGAGTGGGGGTAGCAATGCCGTTGGTTGAGGATGTAGTGGTTACAGAGGTGGTTGTGGTTGACGTTGAGGTTGAAGTCGAGCCCCCAATAACATTGATACAGACATAGTAGCCTGCCCACAGGGATGCGCATGTGCTTCCAACTGCAGGATTCCAAGCATAGAAGGAGTCGAGAGAAATTCCGGCGGCCGTGGCAATAGTACCACATTGATCACCGCTGACTACTAAGTAGAAGCTACTGCATGATGTAGTGATGCCTGCTTGGTATGGTGTTGGGGTTGAGATACCATTTCCTGTGCTGGTGGTGGTGGTTGCTATCAAGAAGGTTAGCAGGATGCTAATGGGAAAGAAATAGTAATAAAAGTTTGATAGTTTCGAGGATCCTGTGTGATCGTTCTTTGATTGGAGAAGAGAGGGATGGGAGAAATCTTTTGTTTACATACTTGAAGCTACTGTGGTAGAAGTTGAGAGTGTTGTAGCAGTTGTTAAAACCGAAGAAGAGGAGGAGGTGGTGGAGGTGGAGGTGGAAGTACTGGTTGAGATGGTTGTTACCCCGTAGTTGATTTGGACACAAAAATCGAAGCCAGTGAGCAGAGTACACGAAGTTGCTGATCCGGCAATTGGATTCTAGTAGTTGTGAGTCTCGCATATTCAAACTTTGCAATGGGAGACTTACATAAAGTATGAATTGAGCAAGAGTAATCCCATACGTTGCGATTATGGAAGCACATGTATCTGTTGCAACAACCTCATGCCAAGCACTGCAAGTTGAGATAGACAATGGGGCGGCAACTCCTGGAGGGGCAACGAGATAGCCAGATGTAAATGGAGCTGCCAGTGCGGCGGCAGCGAGAATTGAAAACTTCATTGTTCAAAAGTTGGTTGAAGGATTGTCTGAAGCAGGTGTTGGATGCAATGGAACACTCAAAATAGATGAGGATGACGGACACTAGAACTGGAAAACCTGTTGACTTAAAAGAAGTCGGTAAATGCTGTCCTATACGAAAAGTAGTCTGATATTCGCCCTCCGCGGCGAGGGTCTCTCTGACTGTGCATGAAATTTCATTTCTTTCATTAGAAAGGGAACAGTGTGCGTTGTAGCCTCATTTCGGCTGATGATCTTTCAATTACAAAGTGTTGCCTTGATCCGCCCAGGAGATACCGCCTAATTCATGTCTATCGCGTTGACACTGTAAAGTAACTCGGCGCTTGGCATCGATATTCTACCCCATTTTCCTCGTGCCCACCCATGCGACACTAAAGATTGGCACCCGAATGCTAATCAATCTTCGTCTAGAACTAGCTAGTATTTACTTTATCCCTGCTTTCGAACACCCTCCATGCTCTACTCTACCATGTAATAATCCTGATGGTTGAAAAAGGGATATGTTCCGGAGACGCGTGGCAAAGATATGAAATTTTGAACAAGATGAAGGAAAACAGCAAGGACGGGCTTAACTGTGCCGCACTCGTATCATAGTGCAGGGTTCGCATCGACATCACTCGCCCTACCGAAATTACACTTTCAAAATGTGGACGGGAGTTAGAATCCTTCCACCAATTCTCAACCCGACAAAAATGAAAAAAATGCTGTGAATGCAATAAGCTACTAGAGCTCAAGAGGGAGCTTTTCTTAGGGATTCGGAGTTGCTCAGATTAACCGAATCCATGCTGCGCAATACGAGCAGGAGAAAAAATCCTTTGCTGTTTGTCGGCTCCACCATCCCGACCCCGCCTTGCACCGTGCGTAACCCACTATTCAAGCACCTGAGGACCCCCTTCCGCCCTTCTACCCGAATTCCAACGATTGCCGAAAGATCTCGGTTTCTAACATGGCCAGGCGGGACCGAAAATTCCGTGAATCGTTCAATCGGAAAGTAGTTCCGCGAAAGGACGAATAGGAACAAGACGGACTAATCACATAGGCTCGCTAGAATATACATGACACGCCACCAGCAAATATGAGCGAGCCCCTATGTCAGTTGCGCCATCAGAGATGTCGTAATATATCCTATATTGGGACTTATCAGGAAAACTGTCTAGATCTTCGGAATAGTTACAATTTTTAAGGGGTTGACAGGGACATCGCACTAGACCTAATTGAGAGCGCAACCGACACTCTAAACCCGCACCCGCACCCGGGTCAGGATTATCGGAGCAGGATGGCTTGGCAGCTTATCACTCATGACTCGAGAACGCGGGATGGAGCATGCATGGCTACTCATCTTTGGCGAATTCTTGATTAGACGGCAAGTTTAAGTAATTATCATCACTTTCAACTTACAAACCCTGCTGATCATTCCGTCAGTCAATGGCCACTTGGAAATGTTCCAGGACTATGGGATACTATATTTCCAAGTGGGGTTCGGACTGCACGAGTCAAATAGGATTGAAGATTGTATTCTCACCTCATTCTACTACAAGAAACACCTTATAATTGTCCCTTTTTAGCATTCCTAGATTTATCCACACCAGATCCTTGCTCATGCATCCTGGGAAATAGTAAGCTAAACGACTGGGTCATGGGCTCCTGTTGTCAAAACACAAAGTTTGCACCTAAAGTTCCGCGCCATCAGAGTTAACTTTGGGAAGGGCATGTCCAGCGCCGGGGCAAATTGGTGGAACGGGAACGGGACCCCCAGAAATCCACAATACCTTTCTGGACCGCCTCCGAGATAGGCAGCTGCTTACTGTAGTTCGAGCAGGGGCAGTGACCCCCGGTGCCATCACGCTGACCCGGTTCTGTAGTTCAAGGCTTCCAAGACATGGGATGGGCCGATGGGTAATGTCCATGGCAGCTGCGCAACACCGAATTTCAGTTCCGATGCCTGTGCATTACTGAGTTTTCATGGGTTGCGGCACAGTTGTCCGAATATTACTGGGTTTCATGGCCAAAGCTCACATGGCCAGGGCTGCGCTCCAGACTTCCAAGCCCCGGTACGGCGCCTTATGGCGCGAACTGAATCGCGGTCAGGGAGTGTCGTCGTTGTCTGTGCCTCATCTTATGCTTTATTGAAAGATCGTTAGTATAACCGGGTATTTTCAAGGCACTCCTAACTAAGTGGTGATCAGGAATGGCCTAGTAGGTTTTTCCGAACCTTCCATCCAATCAAGGCTCCGAATTCGGAGCCTTCTTCTGAGAGGATGTCGGATATGCATGCTGTACCCGCTCTTCCAATCTTCAAGATCTTGCTAAATACGGTCCTTTTCGAAGATCTTATCAGTAATATGACAAGTGGATAAGGGAAGGTAGATTGGTCTACTTTGACTTTTCCCTTTTTCTTTTACCCTTGAGTGGAGTTCAATCGGAAGGCCCGAATCCTGCAAGATGCATGACAATCATACGTGTACGTAGACCATGGTCGGACATTAGAATCTAACTCGTTCAAAGTGATAACAATTTCGGAGTGGGAGTTCGACCCCAGCTCCTTTTAGCTGCGGTTAATTCAGTTAGGTAGATGCCCTGGAAAGACAGAAAACCACACTTATATTTCTGGTCTACTACAGGTATCATCTCTCCCCTCGTTCACTCACTCAGTCATTCATTCATTCATTCATTCGTTCAGTCGTTCAGTCGTTCATTCAATCGTTCATTCGATCGTTCATTGCTCGTTTGGTTCTTTACCTGTTCAAACAGTATCTTATACTATACGATCTTCATGCTACGATGAGACTGCAATCCGTCAGTAGGGTCGCAGCCATCCTCCTGGGCGCAGGCGGTTTGGTAGTTGCATCAGAGAACGCCGCCTTTCCAACGCACACCACGCTTGATTACGACCTCTCGGGAGTAAGATTACCTTCAGTCTCCATTCAAGTAGCAGCTGCTCGAACCCACTCGGCCGAATTTCTTGCTACTATCGCGAAGGGTAAACTTCCCGTTAACAATAAAACAACTATTGCGAACGCCCTCGCCTTCGATGCTTCCAAGAACCGCTGTCCTGCAGCTTGCAGTGACACTGGCACCGACCCCATCAACTGGACTGTTTACCATGACTCAAATCGACTATCTGTGTGCAATGAAACCATGCTCGTTGACTTTGCCCTTTACAACGCTCTCGATGATCCGGAAACACAAGTCCGCATTCGTGCCTGCGTCGCTGACGCTACTACCAATACCCAGACATCCAGCCAGTCAACCACTACGGCAACTTGCATTTCTCATAAAAAGATGGCTCAATCAGAAGCTACTTTAGAACTTGGTTCTTTAGCAGGCTCAGGTCTCGGGAGCGCCGCCCAGGTTCTGGATGCAACTCAAACCCTCGCAAAACACCTCAATCAATTGCCACAAAGCTGTAACTCGTCTGTAAACTTCGCATACTCTGGTCAATCGGTGGTCGCAGTCTATGCTGGTGCCGAAATTCAGAGCCAAGGGATTGCGGCAACAGTTCTTCAACAATTCATCGAGTACGTTCAGACTTCTCCGGTTTCCGGCAACACTTTTGTTCAGTTGTGCGGAACCAGTGATAGAGGATCAGACTACGCGATGGGCATCATTGCTAGCACCAATTCCAGTCTTGATATCGCCCAAAGTGCCGTAAAGACGTGGCATGATGGTAAATGTCTGACTTCTGTCGACGCTACTACTCCATGGACCAACATTACCATTCTTGCCCCCACAATAAGCACTCAGAGCAACATCACTTCCCAGGCAACTCCCGTGGCGCGAATGATACGTCCCCGAGCTACTTGCACAACGATTCAAGTTGTCTCTGGCGACGGATGTGCAAGTCTCGCATCGAAGTGTGGAATCACGGCAGCTCTTTTCACGACGTACAATCCGAGTTCGACATTATGCTCCACCCTTGCTGTCGGTCAACATGTGTGTTGTTCAGCTGGTACCCTGCCAGACTATTCACCACAGGAAAACGCTGATGGATCGTGTGCCTCTTACCTTGTTGTTTCTGGAGATTACTGTTCTGCAATTGCAGAAACCAACAGCATCACAATAGCAAAGATTGAAGAATACAACACCGAGACTTGGGGCTGGACAGGCTGCGATAACTTACAAGCTGGAGTCAGTATGTGCCTCAGTACTGGTAAGTGACCTATTACCCCAAAGTCAACGAAATCATTCCACATCTCCTTCGAACGGACCAATTATGCCCATCATATTTACTCGTGACCAGGAACTCCTCCATTTCCTGCACCCATCACAAATGCCGTTTGCGGACCACAGGTACCAGGCACCGTCGCTCCAACAGACGGGTCGGATATCGCGCTCCTCAATCAATGCCCTTTACTCGCTTGCTGCGATATCTGGGGTCAATGTGGCACTACTCTCGAATTCTGTACGCCAACGGTTTCTGCGACAGGAGCTCCCGGTACTGCTGAAGCGGGCACTAACGGATGCATATCAAATTGTGGAACGCAAATCGTTATCGGTAGCCCCCCAGCAGAATATAGGAAAATTGGGTATTTCGAAGCCTTCAACTGGGACCGTATCTGCCTGAATATGGACGTCACCGACATCGATACCTCAGAGGCAAGTCTTGTTTCCGTGGTGCTAGCTTCCCTACGACAAAACAAATCTAATTTGTCTGCAGTTTACTCATATCCACCTCGCATTCGCTTCCATCACAGATGATTTCCAGGTCGATGTCAGCGGGATCCAGGAACAATTTGACATGTTTGTGAGTTTGACTGGAGTGAAGCGAATTGTCTCTTTTGGAGGCTGGTCATTTTCCACTGATCAGGACACCTACCCTATATTCCGGGAGGGAGTCACGGCCGCGAATCGAGCTACCTTCATCGCCAGTGTTGTCAGTTTCCTTACTACGTACAACCTTGATGGCGTAGACTTTGATGTAAGCCATCCAACATTCATTTCGCCAATTGACCTCACTTTAAATAGCGCGACATAAAGTCCCGGCGCATGAAATATTTGCTAATCTAATTTCTCAAAAGTGGGAGTATCCTGGAGCTACAGATATTCCGGGAATCCCGGCCGGAAGTACAGAAGACGGTCTCAACTATTTCTTGTTTCTGTACGAATTAAAAATGGAGCTAGGATTCTACGCCGAGGGTGCAAGTTTATCGATCGCGGCTCCAGCAGGATACTGGTACTTGAAGAACTTCCCTATTGAAGCCATTGCTGTTGAAGTTGTAAGTTAACCCGGAGGATTTCAAGTCCCTCGTAATTTCTCCGCTGCATTTCATAGCAGATTCCGAGGGGATAGGCACATTTCCTATCTGACTACAGAACCGAACAGGGATTTTCTAGTTAATTCTAACTCTGGTTTTACAGGACTACATTGTCTTCATGACATACGACCTTCATGGACAGTGGGATTATGGATCTGCTTGGTCCGAAGAAGGATGCCCGGCTGGCAACTGCCTTCGTTCGCATGTCAACCTCACCGAAACAATCAACTCGCTGTCAATGATTACCAAAGCTGGAGTCCCATCCAATCAAGTCGTCGTCGGTGTATCAAGCTACGGTCGCGCGTTCGAAATGACTACTGCTGGCTGCTTCGGCGAAACGTGTACGTACACTGGACCGGATTCTACGGCGGCCCCAGGACATTGCACACTCACACCCGGGTATCTTGGAAATGCTGAAATTGACGACATCATCGAGCAAGGTCTCGCCAGCCAAAACTTTCTTGACGAGAGCTACTCTAACATTGTTGTTTACGATGATGTTCAATGGGTAGCTTACATGGATGATGCTAACAAAGCCGTCCGTACCCAATTATATGCCGCATACAGTATGGGGGGCACATCGGATTGGGCAATTGATTTGAGGAGCTTCAGTTCTGCTTCTAGCACTGATCCTGGGGCCTCACCTACTTCTTCTTCACCGCCAATAGCAACACCAACACCAACACCTACACTTATAACATGGTGGGTTATAACTACCGAGTTAAACCAAGGCTCAGATGGAGATTCACTTCCGGAAATCACCGACAATTTTATAATTGTAGATAGCCCTCCAAGTTGCGAAGATGCGGGAAACGCACAAATTCTAACAGGCGTCGACGATTTAAGCCATAGTGGTGATATAGGAATCCGATGTGATGGATGTGGTACTGGGATTTATCCTGGTACTGCAACAGAGTTAGAGATTCGAACTAGTATTGGACATTGGAGTAAGTACTATATTCTTCAAATAGCTTTATATTACTAACTATATAATAGCTTGGTACGCTAATCGTGATGGGGCCTTGGTTGATATTAATGATATCGTGGTTGGCTCCTGCATTGTTAATCATGATATTACTTTCAATTGTCTTACATCAGGCTTTCCAGTTGGCTCTCTTGATGGTATATCCGAGATTCGTTGTACATCAGGCTTTTTTCCTTTAGGTTAATTTTAACACTACGGGTAGACGGAATAGGGCTTATTCCGTGCTAAAAATATAAGCGTGCCACTTAGGCTATTCCGAGAGGCGGCCACCCTTTGTGCCAGCGCTATTTTGGGCTTATTCCAGAACCTATTTTGTGACGTCTGCGGATGAGAGGGATAGCGTCCAGTATATCGATGATGAAGAATGCGCTTACGCGATGCAGAGATATCGAGAATCCGACGATATTGTTCATTCGGTGCTTGGTATTCCCGGTGCTTTTGTGGAGGGAGAAGTTGCATTGAAAAGCTTTGAATTTATGAACACTTGACTGCTTATGTCTGGCTTAAGTCTGCTTGCTGCGGTGAGGCTAAAGCCTGAAGAAATGAGACGGCTTTGGAATATATATAGACCATGGGCGATCAAGAATAGGCTGAACTCGCCCCCGATTATCAATGTCTGTTGGGAGGAAGAATTGACAACAGATGTGGACACGCTCTTGACTAGGCTAGGTATTGAGAAACCTCCTGATTTGCGAGGCGTGGGGCGAAAAGAGAGGCTGGGGAAGAGGGCTAAGAATGGTGCTGGAAATGTGTAGAGATAAAAGAGGGTAGAGTTGGCCCACCCCACCCTTTGGGCCACCCTCGCTTAACACACCGCTACTCTTACCTACCAACTTAAATAATTATTAACTCTAAAAATATAAATAACCGCTAATTAAATCGTTAAATTATTAGAGACTAAGTTAAAATCTCTCTCTTCCCATTGTTATTAAAGTATTAAATTACTAGTCTTAACTTCTTATATAAAGCTAACGTCTCCTTGCCCTTAACTTCGTTTATTATTCTTAACCTAAAGATGCGGTGGCCTCTTACTCTAAGGTCGTCCTTATAAATAAGCATAAAAATGCCCCTTTTAATAAGTACTTTATATTCCGTCTTTTAAGACTACTAAAATAATAGTTTAGGCGCTATAATCTTCCCTTTAGCACGAAGTTTAATAAATAGCTCCTAATCCTTTGTCTTCTTTTTAATTAAAAACACTTTAGTATTATAATTATTATTAATAATTAATCAATTTAAAATATATTTCGTAAATAGAATTTTAATAGCGATTCGGGGTAAGTGTAACGTTGCTGGGTTCTGACTAGTACGCGGCGTACAAGCTTCGTCGGTTGGTATCAGCTATGAAGTGAAGTCACAAGAGTTCGGTTCTTAATAGGAATTAAGACGTTACAAGCAGTGGTAAACTTGAAAGTAAACTTGCTATAATGATTTGAGCACGAAGCTTTACTACCTAGGAAACTACTCTGTTTATATAGAACTTCGATTCTCCTGGACCCTTTAGGAGCCTACGGTCCCCAGGGCTCCTGGAGCCCTAGATCCTAAAGCTCCAAAAGCTCCATACTATCACGTGATCCCATGGCCCCGTGATCCTTTCTTTCTTAAGGGCACTAAAATTGCAGTGTTATTTGTCGGGCGTTCCCCAGCCCTTGTCTTGGCTTCTCTGTGCAGCTAGGCTGCCGAGCCTCAGGGCCAAGACACACGTGATCCTGTAGATCGTGACAGTAAGTTGGGTGTTATTTCGGTGACGTTTCTAACCAAGGGTCTTAAATATTACTTATAAATATCCTTTAGTAAGTTTTCTTTTTATTATTTAATACTAAAGGTCTCTGTTTTAAAAAGGCAAACCGTCGTTAATTTAAACATACGTATTCTCTTATTTCTTATGTTAACCTTATATAATTCTCCTTTTGTACCTAAGAAATCGTAAAGTCTTATTTATTTTTTACCCTCTTACTATACTAGAACTTAATTATTAAAATAAAGATTGTGAATATAAGTAGTTCTAGGGCCGTTTTATGTAACTAACGTATTATTAACTTTACGCGTAGGATAAATTTTTATAACTTTTTTATAGCTTTTTTAATTATAGTTATACGTTACTCGATTAACAGATTTAGGGGGTTTAACTCCGTTATTCTAAGGTATACGCTAAAAACAAGTAGTGTAAGGATAGGCCTATTAAGTCTAATTATATCGTTTATTACTTTTACTGCCATTTATAGTCGGTCCTCGTCGCTTAACTTAAGGTGCTTTTTAATAACGATTTCATAAGTACGGCAAAGTAGGCGGTAGTATCGCTTAACTTTACTAATTAAATAATATGCCTTCACAAGTACTAGCTTAAGAGTATTACCTACGGATCTAAGTACGCTCCTAAACTCCTCTAGAATTAAAATTAATACTATAGTTATATACCACAAAATCCGGGGGTCTAAGGTAAGTATTAATTTATATTAATTTAAATGCGTTAAAGGTAACCCGAGACGTAGCCGAACCGAGGCTCTTTTAAAGTAGTTTCGCTATATTAAAACCTATTGCTTTATTTATAATATAAAAGGCATACCGTTTTTTAAATATCGCGATATTAACGTAAACCGTATAATTGAAGTCGACGTCATCTTATAGCTTAAAACGGAACTTATATAAAGCATTTATATACTTTTAGTAATACTTATATATTTCCTTGACTCTTAATATGATTTCCGAATTATACTCATAGCCAGCTTAGTTTAATAGGTGCTATAAACGTCTTACTAAAGGGTATCCGAAACGCCTATAAAGACGACGTATTTCTAGCTTAGTTAAATAATATATATTTATTATTTTAATGAAAGTGTCTAGTAATTAATAATATTAATTTAAAAGTAGTCATAAATACCTATACTGCTATATAATTAAGTGCTTTTTGTCGCTTTAAATTAAGATATTACGTAAGTTATTATACTATATATTTAGCGTATTTAGCTATTATAAGTAAACTAAGAATAAGATATCCGCGTTTACGATTTAGAAGTCTATTTTTTTAGTCGGAGTGTTAACTGTGGCGACCCTTAAGGATAGTCGCGAACCAGCTCCGAATGTGATCCGGCTCTAGCCCGCTTAGCTAGTATTAAACTTAATATCTTAAATTCGTTATAATGCCCGTAATTAATTAAGTCTTTTAGTGTTTTTATTTAATGCCCCTGTGTTAATTAATAGACCTTAAAAGAATCGGTCTATTTATTATATTATATAAGGCTTACTAAGAACGGGTCTCTTAATCTTGCTTTTTAAGATGTAAGTGTGAAATAGAGAATGATGGTGTGAATGATGATTCTATTGAGGGGGCATTTCTAGGTCTATATAACTACTTTGAGTACCAAGCTCTCGCATCAGTTATTAGCTTTGTATCAAGTTATTAGCTTTGTATCAAAGGCTCGCATCGGTTATTAGCTTTGTATCAAGTTACTAGCTTTGTATCAGAGGCTCGCATCGGTTATTAGCTTCGTATCAAGTTACTAGCTTTTGTATCAAAGGCTCGCATCGGTTATTAGGCTCGCATATGGCTAGTATTCTTATAGTAAGTAGTCTTCTTTTCCTTAAGTTGCCTTATGACTTCTTATGTATTATACTATGCCTTACTTGCTATAAATATAGTCGTAAAGTTTGCGGTGTTATTGCTATTGCTGTCGTTAGAACTCTTTAAAAAATCGTTAATATTTATTAAAGTGTTAAATCTGTATCTTAGTGACCTTCTAAATAGTATCTAGATATAGTCTAGCTCTAATCTGAATTGAGGTTAATTCCCTTAATATAAACTAAGTAACTTCTAAAAGTCTTATCCGTGGCTTTTACTCCTTCGGCCTTACGCGTAACCAAGTATCTCGCCTTAGATATTACTTACTCTTTATTAAAGTAACGGCTATTATAATAATTTATTTTCTTGTAAATAATATAACTTATATAGCCTGGCTTAAGCTAAAATTTGTCCCCACGTTTATTTTTACTTAAGAATTTTATCTTATAATTAGAATAATAAGCCGCCTTATTTACGACATAAGATTAGTGGCGATTCGGATTAAATCTAGAATACCTAGTCACCCTCGATCCGGAGTTATAAGTCACTTTAACGCTAATAACGGCGCAGAAACTATTTATTAATATAAAGAAAGTAAGAGGTGCCTTAAATAAGGCCATTTTAATGAGAGGGTTCTTTAATACCCTTTACACGAGCTTATTATAAAGCGTCTTATTGTTCCGTATATTGTCGTTCTTTAGGCTAAGCTAAATACTTTATAATTCCTTAGCGAAGTTCTTTAATTAAGTGAATATTAGCTTTCCTTTTTAATAAGGCTCCCCTTAAAGTAATAAGAAAGTTAAATTAAACCACTAACTAAGGAACTTATTAGCTCTCTCCTTCGTCTTAAAATATTCGCGAGTCGTCTTAATAAGCTTATTAAATAAGTACCCCTTATTTTAAAGGTACTAATAATAATACAAACTAGCTTTGTTTTATAATATTAATAGAAAAGCTCGGTTTTAGACTTTAGTCTTAATTAATACTCTTTAATATAAGTCGGCGAAAATATAAAGCCTTTTATTTAAGTAATCTTTGTCTCCGTTATATTAAAGCTCTTTAGTATACATCTTAGTAAGGTTTACTAACGATTTTGCCTAGTCTAAGGTTAATAAATTTATAATATATTATAATAGCCGAATCGGCTCCGTATATAGTCCGGTAGTCTTAAGAACCTTAAATAATAATAAGGATCCATCCCGTGGGTATATTACTAGTGTTAAAGTGAGATTCGGTAACGCGTAGTTATTTAATCTCTATAAGTGGAGATTACTTAAGAAATCCCTTTTAAAAGTAAATAAAAACTCCTTCTTTAAAGCCACTAGTAAGGTTACATTATATAAATTATTAGCCTTATCTCCTTTAGTAAGGGAAATCTTAAGTAATCCTAATAATTAAACCGTCTTTATAAGCTTTGTTTTTAATTCTTTTTAAAAGAGTATCTTTTATAAAATAAATAATTATATTTAATTAGTGTTATAAAGATATTATAAGCTAAATATTATAAACTGTTGTCGGGATTAGTAACAGTAGGCGAGAGAGTAAGTCGTAGATGTAATTCGGTACTAATTCGGGGTAATTCCGAATTTATATCTTTACTTAGTCCTCTGGCTATAAATTCTCTTTAGCTTACACTGCCTTTGTTAAAGTATTCGCCGTCCTCGTTCCTTTTACTTATTATATAAATACACTAAAGACTCGTAAGTCGTCTTTAAGGTATAACCTTAATTAATCTAAAATCGTTTATTATTTAACCTTTAAAATACTCTTAAAAGTCTTAAAAAAGGAATTCTCCCTTAATATAATTATCGTAGAAGGACTTACGAAACTTTTACGAGTATATTATTATATTTCTTATAAAAGCTAAACTAGAATTTATTATTTTTCTTAGTATAGCCGTATTATTAAATATTTTCGGAGTTAACTTTAGCTCTAATGTACAGTCTAAAGTATTTGTTATTATGTTAGATACGATTCGTAAGTAATTTAGTAAGTTCCCGGATAAGTTTCTCGAAGGTCCAAAGTTCTAAATTTAAGTATATTAACTTAATAATCTTTATAAAGTAACTGTTAATATTACTATAACTTCCTTAACATGCTTCGAGTATTAAGGCAAGTCTCGGGGAAGGATTTAATTAATCCTTATTAAATTTAGCCTTTATATAAGTGCCTTATTAAAGATATAATAAAGTACTCTAAAGTTTGTTATCGATTTTACCTTACAACCTAAGACCTTTTTTATCTATAATAAGGTTAACGATATAAGCTTACTACTAATTATTATTAGTATAATACCGGTTTATATACTACGTAATATATTAATATATTAATATAGCGACAAAGTAATAAAGTGTGGTTTAAAAATCTATATATTTTCTAAGAGAGTGCGAAGAGAGCCAGACTATATATTATAAAACCCAACTGAATATGCTCCGAAACGATTCCGGCTAGGCTCTAACCCCTGACTTTAACCTGCACCCCCTTTTCCAGCCCAAAGTATACTCATGTAAGGACCTGTGGACCAACAGTAAATCTTAAAATGAGGTAAAGAATAATTATTAATTATCTTGCAAAATAAACTTATTATATATACAATTACCTTCTAACTCTAATATTACCGAGCTTACGAGTCGGCACTTAGTGTTAATAATAAATACAATAAAAAGCGTAATTAGTCATGTAATAAAGAAGCATCCAAAGCTTAACCCTATCAGAATATTGCCCAAATATACTATTCGTTGCCCTTTATAAACGATCGTCTCGCTTCATAGGCCTTATACCAGTATCTAGCCAAAGCGAACTAAGATTAGGATGCCTTTTATAGGCAATTGGTGGCTTCTTTGTACTCGTGATGACTATTCTCAACTTGCCTGCCATTCTTGACACCACGTCAAGGAGCCGTGGCAAAATGAGTTCAATAGTAGAAGAGTCTGTAGTACTTTGTCCAGATACATCTATCCGATCCAATATAAGCAATGTCGTATCAAGACGCATGACAATTTGTTCAAAAATCCCCCAGCAAGCTAAAAAGTTTGATGATTGTCGTAATGATCTTGTGTTTAAGAGCCTGGGCAACTCCATGATAAGTTCCGGTCGCTGTTCGATAATTCGCACAATCACAAGCTTTATGAAATCCGTTGCCGTCGTGACTTTTCCAGGAATGATATCGAAGAATATGTGAGCAAGTGTCATGTTGATGTCCTGGCAGCGTAAGGCCTGGACAATGTCCACAGAGAGCTCTGTGACCCAAGTATCTTTCTGGCCAGTTTGTCCTCCAATCCAGAGAACGGACGTGTCTGAAGTTGTAGATGCTGCGGACCAGATTGACAAAGGCTGGAGGATCCCGTTATTTTCCCAGCGGTCTTTCTGCGAAAGATTTGAGTGCCTATTTCGGGCCATTATAATCTCTTCCGAGCTGGTAGGAGTGTCCGGTAAAAGTGATTCGATCAGATGATTGACATGAAGTATTGATTCGAAATACCATAGTTCTGTCTCTGGAAATTAGCTAAAGAGCTTGAGGTTTTATTTTATGACTTACGTTCGGTCTTCTCTTTGACCGTTTTCATATCTTTATATAGATTCGCGATGGACGAATCCATTTGAGTCATACTGACGTTCAATTCTTGCCTGAACTCTCCTAAAGCTTCTCACAACATTAGGTGCTGCATTGCAGGACAAGTTGCGCACATCGACAATTGTCATACCTTGATGTGTATTATCCAGCGTATAATGCATATCCGCCTGCCGAGCAACCTGAGCAGCGTCCCTAAGCTCAATCATCTTTTGTTTTGAGGATTCTATATTCGAGATGTATATCTCGAACCGGTATTCGATAGGTTGTAGAATAGCGTCAGATAATTTGCCTAAGATCCATGACATTTCAGTTTTGTTTTCACCAAAAGGTCCCGCGGACTTCTTACGAAGAGTGCCTAGACAACAGTACGCCGTGGCTCGCTCTACGAGGTCAATGACCTCCATATATATGGAAGCCACAGCCTGCTTCATATCATCTGTTGGAACCACTTGACTGTAGAAATCCGCTAAGGGTAGGCTGTGGGAAAGTTTCATGAAAAAATCAGACAGAGTCGCTTGTTTCTCGTTTTTGGCCACAACTGTCTGTTCAGATTATGTTACTGGGTAGGCTACTCCTATTTAGACGGGACGACGCACCTTGAAAATGAACATGATGCAATTGAACGGAATCGCATATTCAGGGCTTTGTGGTACAAAGATCTCCACTAAACCAGAGATTCTGGTTGCGAACTCGCACAAGGAGTTTGCAAAGTCGCTCACTTGTTGAGAGTATTTAGCTTTCTCCCTTCCCAAAATTTCTTGCTCTAGTTCTCTGATTTTTTCCTTCACATGTGTGAAGCCATTGATCTCGGCTATCAAAGTTCGATCCGCTGGGGACAGGTCAAGATTATACAGGCTTGAGTTCACCCTTATGCAAGCCTCGAAGGCTTTCTCAAAGACACTAAAACCATAAATTCAAATCAGTGTGTTCCTCTGCTTGTTGTTCGATAATACATGCCCTAAGTTTGAGCCAGATTGATACCACGCCTTGTATCCTTTCTCGGTGACCACGGGCTGAACGGAATTCAGTTGTGTTGAATCTCCCATAACTGCGTCTTCAAGAAATTTGCTCGTGGAGAATGTTCAGAAGCGCCTCCGAATGACAGCTGTAGGAATAATATGGTTAGCAATATAAAACTCCTTTACATGTATTGTCAGGACTGAGAAATACTTTATCTCCCTCTCTATGAGTGCATAAGGCTACATTAAAATCTGCCTTGCTGCGGCCCAACCAGGCTAATTTCCCTATCTGATCCCCCCGCGGCAGCACCACCAAACTTTACAACCCTTCGATGGTAAGGAGGCAGTAAAGTATTACTAAGAGACTCTGCAGGGTAAGGCTCTGATAATCTGCGCCTCCACTGACTTTACAGCCCTTCGATGATAAGAGGTAGTAAGATATTACTAAGAGACTCTGCAGGGCTCTGATGATCTGCGCCTCCACAAACGAGGCTGCCAATACTAATTGGTGGCATTAGCCTATTACCCGGGTGGAGTACTGGCGCCCTATCCAGGCTGTATCTTTTGCTTATAATAATATAAGAACAGCATGGCATCGTCACCATGCCCTTAAAGCACCAGTCATTCTCGTTTCCGCTGTTAGGAGTCTCATCTCATCCTTTCTTACTAGCCTTACTAGCTCAAAATTAGTCGGAGACAGAAGGATACTTGGGATGGCGCAGAATCTCCAAAACCCCCTTCTTGAATTCCACGCATCAAAACCAGTACCTAGTGCTGACATTCCTACTGACCTTGAAAGAAGAGCACTGGAGTCTCTAGTGGAACATGACGAACCGCCTTCGAACAGAGCTGAATCTACGACAGACCAGTCAACTGTGAATGGAGATCAGGCACAACACCTCTCCAATGCCCATTACTTGGCACGAATTTGTGATGCTCTCGAAGCATCTAATCGCCTGAACCCCCCGGAGGCTCCAGACAAGACTCCGCCTCCTGATATTCAAGTTGTTGGGGACCGCTGGAATCCGACGGGCTCGGTGGGCTTGGTCTCAAGACTAGTCATTAAATCAGGGCCTTTAGTGAAGCTTCTTCGAGACGCCGCTGGATTCTACCCTGGAGTGAACCTGGCCTCGGAAACCCTTACGATTAAGAGGCCTTTCAGTATTTTGTATCATACCTTACCAGCATTGAGGGACTATTGCCAAAAGCAGGAAGATGGCGGCTTGGTAGAGTTGTGCAACAAGTTGCTGCGTACGTGCGACGAAACTGAAATTTCAACGTTGTTCACATCTTGCCGTAATGCATTTGATGTGGGTGACGTCTTCTACCTATCGCTGGGTGCACTTTTCCGCCCTGACAGCCTACTCATTGTGGTCGATGCCTTCGACCAAAAAAGGCTCTTGATGTGCGTGGGAGGGAGATTTGATGACAAGCACGGTTTTTCTGGGGACATGGCCGATGATAAGACTTGGCCCAGTTCAGAGTTCAAATTGACTACATGGGCATTAACCTGGACCCCCTCCAGTCGTCGCGTCAATCGCCAAATTCTGGAGTTTACCATACCTTACTTCGAGGGTTCCAGAAAGATCGAGGCACTTCCTGTCTGTCCTTTTGACGCTTTTAGCGGTGAAGAGGCAAGAGGCCGTATCAAAGAATTTCTGATAGAAAGAGGACAGCGCTGGTTTCAACTGATGTCTGAGAAATCGAGTTGCTGGATGCATGAAGGGCTCTTTATCCCAGCTGCAGTGGGAGGAATGGTGGTTTACCCCATGAGTGTCTTCCAGCCTCCTCAACTAAGTCATGTAAGATCCTCTATCTATGGTCTATCAAATATTGGCTCCTAATATTTGGTCTAGCGTTCTGGACGTTTGATCGTGGATGTAGGGAAAGAGCAACCATCAAGCTTAACTATGATCATAAAAACCCAAGTGACACAGGACGCAAGGTTTTGGGACAGTCGCCCCGACTACATTGGCTTCGATAATGTGCTACCAGGAGAGCAAATCACTAGCCAGCAAGCTTTGTTTTGTCCGAGTGCGATCCAGTGCTTCGATCCCCAAGATCGTGTGTCTGTGATGGTAGCAGTTACACAACTCAGTCCGGTCCAATGGAACAAATTGGCTTTCAAACAACTAGTTCTTGATGAGAAGAAAAAAGCTACCATTCGAAGTTTGGTTCAAAACCATTCCGAGGAGTTTTCCAACAGTACGGAGGATATCATCAAGGGCAAAGGCGATGTAGGTTTACTTTTACCAGCTCAATCACGCATCTAACGCGTTTTAGGGCCTTGTGATCGTTTTGCATGGACCCCCAGGAGTTGGCAAGACACTGACAGCAGGTATGATCCTCTTTATCGCTTTTGTTCCCTCTATTGTACTAACCAAACATTAAGAAAGCGTGGCCGAATTCACGGAGAAGCCGTTGATTACGCTCCGCGTCAGCAATCTGTTGACGGATCGAGTTGACTTTTCAACTACTATTTCGAAATTTCTAGCCTACTCAGTCCAGCTAGGAGCCATTCTTCTGCTAGATGAAGCAGACGTAATTTTGGAGTCAAGGTCTTACGAAGATATCAAAAGAAACGGCATGGTTTCCAGTAGGTTTCAACCTTGAAGTCTTTTAGTGACCCATTGTTAACAATCTGGCAGCTTTTCTACAGACCCTCGAATATTTCAAGGGAATCATGTTCATGACAACCAATAGGATCGGAACTATGGACCATGCATTCCAATCTCGTATTCAATTCGCAGCCGAGTACACCACTCTTTCAACCACTACAAGGCGTAAGATATGGAAGGTATTTATTGAAAGACTTGAGAATGACGATTCACGAGATGACCTCCTCGACAATATGGACTATCTAAAGGATCTAAAGCTCAATGGACGGCAAATCCGGAATACTATGAAACTGGCACAATCTCTGGCTATTCAGGAAGGCGCGGAAACGGGTGGTCACAAATCTGGAGAGCCCATTAGGATGTTTCCTCTGCAAGTGGCTCATGTTCGACAAGCCGTGCAAGAAACGCAACGCCTTCAACAGTATTTCAGCAAGGCCAAAGAATCGCCATACCACGAAATGGGGCAGGATCTTGCAGGCAACTCGACGAACCGGAGAAAATTCGAAGTTAATATTAGAGGGCGAAGGAAAGAGAGTAGAGGAGATCAGAGTGATGATGAAGACTAAGTTACTTCCTGTGAGAACCGAAAGGTTTGAATGGATTTTTTGTACACACAAAAATATAGTAATATATTTAAAACAGGAAGTATGAAAGACCAGATTAACGTGGATCTATTTACAATACAAAGCGATATGTTTTATATAACCGATCAACGATTTAATAAGTACCTTAACAATTTTATTACTCTTTTATGCTAGTAAATGGTATTGTTCGAAAGTAGTTCCAGGGATATATTATAACGATCGGGTATTTTCTCGGTGCAAACACGGAATAGTTGGGGATCTCGAAGATTGAGAGATAAGTGTATTACGTACGAGTAATTAGTTACTAAGTATAAGCGAAGATACTATTTGAAGTTAAGTATGAAGCTCTTATTTAATAGTAAACGTAATCTTATATAAATCCTTTCTACGGACTAAATCCCCGAGATTTATAAATCCCAGGATCCTGAAGATCTTAAGATTTATTACGTAACCTTTAATCGCGTGAACCTGCGGCTTATTCTGCAGTACTAAGATTATACTTTAAAACTTCTTCATAATACTAAATTTATATTATATTATTAAATAAATATTTTTATATTTCTTTATTAAAAGGAATAATGAATAAAAAGAAATAATACTAATATAAATAATAATTTAATTATACAAGGGATTTTTAGGTTTATATAATTACTATAGTTAATCACGTGTATATTCGCTTATATAACTTAATTAAGTATTTACTTACGAGTTATAAGGTAAAATAATCTTTAATCGAAAACTAAAGCTTTCGAGGCTATAAAAAATAAAAGCTAAAGCTTTTAAGGCTTTAAAACACGAAAACCGAAGCTTTATATAAGTTATATACAAGCTATAAGAGCTTTATGCGAGTTACTAAGTTTATTTATAAGTTATTAAGTAATAATATAATTTTATAATAAAAAGTCTTATTTAAAAAATTAATAAAAAATAAGATTCTTCTTATTTTATTTTATTATTAAATTTGTATTATTAATTAAATATTTTTATATGTATATTATAAATAATAATTATAATTAAAATTATTAGGGGGTTTTTTTAAAAAGAAATTAAGATAAAGTTAATTCCTTGTGACATTTTTAATATTATAATTTTATTTTAAAAATACTTTAATAAAGCTTTATAATTCACTATATTAATAATCTAATCTAACTAAGTCTTTTATAAAAAAATGATAACTTTAACTACGCTTTAAATATAGTTTTAAAAAACTAATATTAGGTTATTAATAAACTAAAAGTATTAACTAATTATAAGCTTTTTTTATATAAGCCTTAAAATAGAATTATTGAACTTATATTTAATAATTTATAATATTAATAATAAGTTTTTGATTATAATTATTTCTTTAATTAACTATTATAAGTGTATTTTAAAATCAACATAAAATTAATAACTAAATAAAATATTTCGCTTATTATAAGATTTACCTTAATAAGTACTTATAATAAAGTTATTATATAACAAAATCTTATAACTTATATGTGGTACAGAAGTGGAGCAGAGCCTTGCGATCAACGTAGGGAGAATTGAAGTGCTTGATTGTTCTTTAGAATACATAAGGAAATCAGGGGAACACGTTGTTCCCCTGAAAGCGGTATACGCTAGCAGAATCTGAAACTAGTATAGCGCACAACTAACCGAGCATCAGCCCGTGCCTGTACGACATTATAATAATAAATTAATTATAAACTTAATATTTTTATTAAAATTATTTTAATTCAAATTTGTTAGTATTTAGTATTAATATTAATATATATTTATTATAATAGTAATTGAGACTTTATTTTCAAACTTAGTTTTAAAGTTTATTATAAAAGTTTAGTATTTAAAAATAAAAAAAATATTTATTTATAAAACAAATCTTTAATTAACGATTTAATAATTTTATTAACTAATACTTTTAATTAAATAAGCAAATTAATAACGTGTATTTTTATACGTATATCTTAGTAATCTTAATAATTATTTATTCCGATTTATTAGTAATAGTACTTCGTTTTGTGATAAGAATATTAAAAACCCCTTTTAAGAACAAAAGGGTTATTATATACTTTGGAGTTTATTAATACTTCGGGATTATTAATAAGCGGTTTATTCCGTGTATTCTTAGTTCTTAAAGTAATTATAATTAATAACGAGTTACTTATTACGTTATAAGCACCTTTTTAATATTTAATATTTTTTATTAAATTCCTTTTTTTCTTTCTTTAAAGTAATTCCTAAACTATTCTAATAAACAAAAATATGTGAAGAGACTTATAATATATAAATTTAGAAAAAGTTTATTTTTTTAAAATAAGTTTTTAAATTAAAATTAAAATATAAAAGTATAACTATTTTATAATTTTTTTATAAAAATTATTTTTTAAAATATTAAAAGATATAATACCTTTATAATTTTTATAATTTTAATAATTATTAAAGAATATATAAATTTTAAAAAGTTAAAAGAGTAATAGTTAATTAATTAATTTGTTTTTAAATAATACGAATAATTTAACAATAAATATTTTTTATTAAAGAATTTAAAAGTGAATTCTAATTAAAAAAAATATTTATAATAATAATATAAATTATATATAATGTTAAACTTTTTTATTATTTAATAATTTAAATAACTTATTTATTAAATAAAATTTAATAGATTAATTATTAAGTATTACAATATTTATAAGCTAATCGTTAATTTTTAAACTATTATAATTAAAGATATAAAAACTTATTGTAAAAATAATTAAAAAGTTAACGTAATTAAAATCTAAATAAGTAAATATAATATAAATTTTATTAAGTACTAAAAGAAAACTTTAAGGTATTACACTACTTTCTTTAATTAAAATAATAAATAATAAAAGACTTTTAATAGTAATAAAGGAAAAAAACCGTTAACTTTATTATATTAAGATTTTATATATTTAGAAAATAAAAACATTCGATTACGCGTTCGTAATACTAATAAAAGGTTAGATCGTTAACTTATATTATATTATTACGATTTCTCGACCTAATATTGCCTTTGCTAGTTCTAAATTAACATCTTATATATAAAACCCTTCTCTACAATACGAATTAGCCGCTAATAAGGTTATTAAATACTTTAATAAGATATTTACATTTTGTTACCACTTAGGATCGTACCCCTAATATAGTCGAATAGCTGAATTAGCCTCCAACTAATTCATGTACCCTTTTGGGTCCGCTGGCCCAGTGGTAAAGCTATTCAACTACTCGGTGTGCAGGCACTCGAACCCCTGTCGTCACACATTTGTTTTGGAATTTAGAGGCATCGGGAAGTAACTCTTGAGATATTCGAAGGGCCCTTTAATACGTCATTTACTAACGATATAAAGACTCGCCGCAGCACTAGAGCAAGTGATTTCGTATTTTCTTTGAAGTAGTTGATTAGAAATCACATTTACAATATATAATCGGTATATCAACTATAAAAATCGAGCTTGTAGTAGTAACAGATTATTATGTCTATTTTATATAGTGCAGAGTGTCTAGTAAGTTAGCCGGCTTAAAAGTAAGTAAGTCAGCGACGGATTTCTCATAAGTCAATCAGTTTAGCCCTAGCCCTAAGTCAATCAGCTGTAATAATCTTCGCTAATAAGCCTTAATTAACGGGGTACTTATTTTTGAGTAATTATAGGGTTATGTTATAAATAAGGATATTAATACTTTCTTAATAACTTCGGTTAAGATTTTAACGATCTCAGAGCGGAAAAACTAGCTCTAATAAGCCAAAACTCAGGCGGTGAAGCGCGGCAAGATAATTAAAAGCTCTTTAAGCTTCATCTAAAGCACACACTAAGTCGTCAATTTTGCTTATATTATTATCAAAATCATGTCTCGTCATACTTCACCTATTGTTGTTAATTAAGCTGCCTCAGGGGACTCCCTAGCACTATCAGATGCCTCTCTATAAAGATTATAATATAACTACCTCGCTTAAAGCTCGCTTATATACTTAATAAAACCTATTTTAGGCTTAATCAGCCGGAAATAACTTAAAACAAGCCACATACGTCTAATATAAAGCTCTAACGTTTATAAGTTATAACTATAAAATCTAAGGCTTTTAATATATAGCTTTCTTAGGCTAAAACAGTAGTTATACGAAGCTCTAGGCTTTACGTTTTAAATTATTAAAAAGTAATTATATTTAATAAAGACTCGTTTAAGCTCGTTTAAGCTTATATTTACTTAATTCAGTTACTTAAGTAAATATACACGTGATAAGCTAAAGTAGTTATATAGACTTAGAAATCCCCTCTATAATAGAATTATTATTTACACTAAGTATTACTTCTTTTCACTCTCTGCTTAATATTTTTAGCTGTATAATAGCTGGGTCCGGTGTAGGGGCACTAGCGTTTTGACTGACTAGACTAGGCTAAAATAACACGTATTATTCTAGTCTAGTCAAACGATTTTCATTATTATTCTAGTCTAATCAACTAATTAGTTAAATAACTTGATTAGTAATTGAATAGTTATAAATAACAATTATATAATCAACTCTCGGTTAAATTTTAAACTTAAATTCGGGATTTATACCTATTTAAGTAAAGCTCCCGCGATTTTGTTTATTAAGCGAGAGTACAATAAGGAACCTTCGAGAATTAGTATTATACTTATAGACTTTTTTAAAGTATTAATAATTATTTATTAACGTATTATAAATACTAATAAGTGTATTTATAATGCTTTGAAATATAAAGAATCTTTTAGATTAAACGATTTGTCACATAGTATTTTTGTTAATTTAATTATTATAAAAAGAGCTAATATCTCGTCTTTAATCGGATTTCTTCTCTTTAAATAATACTTTAAATACTTATAATAACTTAACTTGTTTATTATATTATATTAATTAACTTTTATATACTTATTATATACTTCAAAATGTCTCAATTAACTTCAATTACTAAGAATATTAAACAAAACGCCGAAGACTTTGAATTAGACCCTCTAGAATTATAAGCTCTTATTTTTATTACGACCTACGATGTGAAAAGAAGTAATACTTAGTGTGAATAATAATTTTATTATAGAGGGGATTTCTAGGTTTATATAATTACTTTAGCTTATTACGTGTGTATTCGCTTAAGTAGCTGAATTAAGTAAATATAAACTTAAACGAGTTTAAATAAGTCTTTACTAAATACAGTTACTTTCCGGTAGTTTAAGACACAGAGCCTAGAGCTTTATATAACTACTATTTTAGCTTAAGAAAGCCGTGTATTAGAAGCCTTAGATTCTATGGCTATAACTTGTAAACGTTAAAGCTTTATATTAAACGTATATAGCTTGTTTTAAGCTATTTCCGGCTAATTAGGCCTAAAATAGGTTTTATTAAGTATATACGCGAGCTTTAGGCGAGGTAGTTATATTATAATCTTTATACGATGCGCCTCGTATTCTAACCGACACGGGCTCGTAGCATCGCTGGCTATGCGACGGCGCTAAGCCTAATAGGGAAGACTAAGTAGCGAGCCTGCGACATATTAATGTGAATAGCGTTCGACTACGCTAGGCCCTATTAAGAGGGTCCTTTATATATTTATACTCGAGCTCCCTCTTATAAAGAGCTTTCCTTTTCTCCTTGTTTTTTCTTCTCGATTCTGAGCGTAGCTTTAGGCCTAAATACAAAGCTAGAGTCAACTCGCCGTATTAACCTCTTGCCAGCCGTAACAGAATTAGGAGCAAAGAGGTGCTATTAATATCATGAGTTGCTACAATGCGATTTAGCTAAGAATCTAGGTGTTACGACAGGTATGCTTCGGCTAGGGTTCAGCTAGGTCAGGGGTCCGGAACGACTCCGACTCCCCTCCGACTCTCTCTATATATATGGCTTCCTCCTGTAAAGTAGCTCTGTAGTTTTGTATTCTAAGTGTTAAGTCAACCTTCTACGGCCAAGGATCTTGTGTCGTGACACTAGGAATCTACAACTTTAATTTTAACCCCTGTAGCTTATCAGTAGCTGATAAGTTACGTAGTTAAGTCAGTCAGCTAGCAACTTATATGTAAGTCAATCAGTTGTGAAATCTAACTCGCTGATGACTGACTTATTGGCTTATTGGACACTCTGATTAGTGGTTGAGGCTATTTCGACAGTTAGAGCTGGACTTTGATTCTGAGCTCTACATCAAGTGTGACAACCTCCAAAAGGTTGGATTACTCACCAAAGCGAATGTAAAGCTCTAAACTAAGCTAAGGCACGTCGATATTAAATAACATTAGGTTATGTAAGAGGCAAATGCCGGAAATGTATTTATTAAATAGGTATAAATAACTCAAATGCTAGCTAATGGACTAACGAAAGCTTTATTAGTATATAAACACGTCGATTTCGTAAAAGTAATAAATTTAGTTAATATTTAAAGCAAAATTAATAATCAGGACGAATCCTAATACAACTAAATAGTATATTCTACTTTTATTTCATTTATTTATATAGAGGGAGGTCACGGGACTAAGTTCACGATTCTTAGACTTACATACTCAATTCTAAAGCGTTTTAGTTTAAGCTACTGCTAATTTATACTGCTTTTCAGATTCTACTTCTTTTACTTTCGGTAAACAGGTCTTCATTAGTCTATTCGACCTGGGGGGGGGGTGTCAGCTGTACAATAGGTGCCGTAGTTGCTATGATTACCCTACGCTAAAACCCCCTAATCTTAAAACCTCGCTGAGAGCTTAATTCTCTTCTTGAATATCTTATAGACTTAATAACACCTTCAATCGTATCGAAAAAAGTCTTGTAGAATATCGTATAAGAGGTCGATGTTGTATTTGGTTAAGTTGCGCAACTCTCGCTAAGGCAGCTTTACATGCATCACTGAAATTATGTTCGTAGGATCTTAAGATTAAAATATTTGCATTGTAATAACTTCATGAAGGTGGTATACATAATACATAGTACTTCTATCCCTCTTCTACTCTCAAAACTAAGCAGCATTTCAATTGAAAGTATAGTGGTTGAGAAATCATAGCTCCCCTCAATTAGGTATATCTATCCCACGCAGCAACAGCTCAACCACCCTTCCAAGCCGACTCTTAATCGCTCAATCAAAAATGCAGTAATCTTCATTCGCCCCAGGTTCAAAATTGGCAAAAGAACTCTTACACCCTGAACCCAAATTGGCAAGAAAACTCTCCACTGTTGAGCTCAAAATGGCAAAATAACTCCCCTACCATAAACCAAACAAGCAAAGAACCCCCCCCTTCCCCCAGAATTTAAACCACTCAAGGCCCCAAACTCGTAACAGTAGCCGTTACCGTGACCGTTGCCGTTGCAGTACAACTGCTAAAAAGGGTGGTGGTGAGATATGGGATTGAAGTTGAAGTTGAAGTGGGTGTTGAAGTAGATGAAGCAGACGATATTGTTGATGAAGGCGTCACGACGGTGCCGACGACACAGTAACTTTGGCCAGCTACTAAGGCGTTGGTACAGTCGATCCCTGGGTTGAGAGATTCAAAGTTCGCGAGAGTGGAACCCCATTCTGTGGCGAAGGATTGGCATGTGTCGCCTGCGACTGCGGCGGAGGAGAAGGAGCAGGATACTGTGTTGCCCATTTTTCTTGGTGATAGGCGTGGAGAAGCAGTTTGGTTGGACGCGATTTGGGGAAGTTGATGTGAGGTTTTGAAAATGATAGGTGATTTGATTGATTGATTGGTTGTTTGGTTGGTTGGTTTGGGGTAACAAACGTGGAGGAGAAACTGTAGGAGTTTGGTTGTTGGAGAATGTGGGAGTTGACGAGAAAAGGTGTGGAAGATGGGTGATCGATTGATTGATGATTGATTTGAAAAGACTGGACGGGAAATTGACTTTTGTCTCGTTTTTCTCCCTCTCTTCTTTCTTCTACTTAAAGACAGGGCTGCAGCTAATACCTACTTCCCAATCTGGAGTGTAGTCATTTCATTTCAAGTACATGGGGCGGATATGAAAGCAAATGCAGAGTCACGGATCCCTACTAGTACGGATCGTATCTCAGCGGACAGGTGGGATTCACATATTACTGTGTTCTGCATCGCACTCTGCTGCAGTCGTGTGGATAAATAGAAGTACTTTTGTACTAGGATTTCACTCATGCGGCACGGTTCGACCCACCCCCAGAGTTCTTCCCGCATGAAAAGCTTGTAATTTTCTTGTGGAATCTCCGATTCGCTCCCTCTTCAGGGGGAGCTCCACTTTCACGCCACGTGCGGAGAAGAAGCTTTTGGGAGGCACAGTGAGCAGGGACCTGCAAGAGATCTAGAGCTTATCTTACTCTGGAGTATTGCCTCAGTTTGGACGTACTCGCATGTCTAATCTTGGATGAATCAAATCTAATTACCGTTGTGTGTGGTTGCAGACGAGCTGAATCCCTACCTAGCAACTTCCTCGCGAAATACTAAACTTGGTATCAATGGCTAGAGGATTGAGATGCTGCGCGTAAGTTGTTGGTAAACATAATTTGGTATCATTCGACTAAAGGGCTAATATGCTGACATCGAACTACTACATATATTCTATGTACAGTACACAAAAAAGAACCGCCGCTCTTTTCAAGTTCAGCTTCAAAATGCATCCTTCCTCGCTACCTCAGATGGATCAAGGCCGTGAACGTGGTCAGCAGCACAAGCAACGTCGAAGCCGCGTCTATGCGACCCGCGACGCCAGGGGACGAGGCAGAGGGTTTGGCGGTCGAACTTGGGCAGGTGACATTGGGATTCGCTTGGCGTTCCTGAGGAATGGAGCAGGCCGTTTCGGTGGCCGCGGCGTAGATACTGGATGCGGCTGCAGAATTGATCGTCGCTGCGCAAGGTGTAGCAGTTGCATTTTTAGGTGAGAGCACGCCGCAATTTCTTCCGAAAGAGGTTGCGTTGAGCGCGACGCCATTTGTTGTGCCGCACATCTGAGCGGATGTCGCAGCCACGAGATCTGGTGCCCGTCCGGATGCGCTGACGGTGAAAGTAGTGGCACTGTTGAGATAGGAGAGAGTTTGAGGCACTACATCCCCCTCAGGAGTGCAATTGAGGAAAGACATGTTCCACGCAAGTGTCCAAACGCCGTCCGGGTAGGCCATGGTGTTGATGATGCGAGTGACCAGGATTTGGTTTGGTGGGTTGCTGGGCACGAAGTTTTCCAGGAGGCCTACGATGGAGCCTGGCGAAGTCTGGTTGTTGCCTTCCCACAGTGACCAGTCGATGCTAACTCCAAACTGAGATACCAGAGTTGGGTTCTGTACTGCAAACACGATGGGCATCAGCGCCTGAGGAGTGTAGGTTGAGTTGCCTGGGAAGAGCAAGTCCACTTCCAATCTGCCGCTATTATCGGGCGCAGTGATTGCAGTTGTCAAGCCGGCCACAAACAAAAGAGCTGCCCAGATCTGGTAGCGAGCGTGATTGAATGCACCCATAGCGATGGAGGATAACGCGGTGGCTGCGAATGAGCGGAGCAAAGGGAGCAACGAAAGACGACGACAACGACGACGACGACAACAACGACGACGACAACGTGAAGAAGGAACACGAGACGACGGTGTTGTTCGTCGTTTGCAGCCGAGATGCTTAAGGTACTTAAGGTAGGGGTGGCGTGCCTCGCTTGGGAAGCTCGATCTCGGGTCCACATCTGGCGTCATCTCCGATCCATGCATGAAAGGCTTGATCTTTCACCCATGCAAAGCTTGACCTTTCACCCATGCAATGCTTGATCTTTCACCCATGCGAAGCTTGTTCTCCCATGCAAAGCTTGTTTGTTCTCCTGAGTCTTGCCCCTCAAGAATTCATCCCCTTGTACTTCTTCTTCTTCTTCCAACAGGCCCCATCAACAAACACCATTCCATTCGATCTATACAGGACAGGGACAAACTTCATGGGTCTACCGTGCCCCTACCGCCGACCTGCATGCATAATTGCCCAGCGGCCCGTTAAGAACGGCTTGTGGTGGTCGCTGACCCCCGCAATAGTACCCCTAACACGTTCTTTTCTTCCCCGAATTGTAGGAATCATTTATACCGCCCCATTTGCAATTATATATAGACAGCGCTAGTGATCTGTCCCTATTCTCTTATATCCTTTTTTGCGCAATATGTTTTACTGGCAAGTCATAAGGGGCGAAGGAAGAGTATAAGTACTATTCGCGGGGCAGTCAAGCCACGACCATCTTTTGCCTTGCTATCACCGTCTTTACAATTTCTTTCTTGGAATTTCTTGGTGTTTCCTCCTCTCCCAAGTCTGCTTACGACGTGTGCAGTATTGTGGGCAATCCCACGCACATATATGCATACAACAGCGGCTTGAAAATGTCGTTATACTCTTCTTCTAGTTCTTCTGCCTGGCTTCGACGGAAACCGCGCCATGCTTTCCTTGGCCTCTTACACATCAGCCTTGTCACGTTGTCCTTCTACGCAGGCATATCTGAGGCCATAACGACGCCCATTCGGCTTCCTGCAAGTCTTGGGTATCAAGGCAGGTCCAATGCTTGCCCAGCCCGATGTGCTGCGTCGGGACCCAATCCGGGCAATTGGTCGGTCTACCACAACTTCGAACAATTTTCCTCGTGCCAAGAGTCGCTTTTCTACTCCTTCTCCTTCCTCGATCCGGTCGACGACGCCGATACCCTCCATCGCATCCATACCTGCACCTCGTTCGGGCCGGATTGGGGAAACTTGCCGGTAAACACATCAGGTCTTAGCTCCCAGTCCCAGTCAGCAGCCGTGAATAGCACGAATGGCACATATCAGATTGGATTCTGGCCCTCTGCCCCAGGCTCTACGGTCTCATATTCTCTCGCCACTCTCATTGACCAGTTCCGCCAGTATCTGTCCGGTGGCTTCGCTCCCGTCAACAGTCCGACCATTCTCTTCGCCAGCTACGGCTCCACTTCAGTCGGCCTCTACATTGGCTCAGGTTTGCAGAGCCAGGGCATTGGGGAAACGGCACTGGCGTACCTGGAACACTCCGTCGCTACCTCCAATGCCAGCAATTCTGCTCAGGTGGCTATGCAGTTCTGCCAGCCTGGCTTGGATTCTGACCACATATTCGGCCTGATTGCGACCGGCAATGGAACGTTTGCTGAAGTCCAAGAGGCCCTCACATCATGGTCGAAAGCGAAATGTTTGACTTATCCGCTCATTGTCCAAAACGTCACGGCACTCGTCCCGCTCCGGACGCCGTTGTATATAAATACCAACGCTACGAATACAAACACCACTCTCTCGAATATGAACGGCACCAGCACCAGCACCAACTCCACCAGCTCTGCCCGCGCTCGCGCTCTCGCACCTCGGACCACTTGTTCTACTATCCAGGTCGCCTCTGGCGATGGCTGTGCTTCCTTGGCGGTAAAATGCGGTATCACCGGGGCTCAGTTCACGCAGTATAACCCAGCGTCGAACGAGTGCTCTACATTACAGCCTGGTGAGCACGTCTGTTGTTCTGCCGGCACGCTACCCAACTTTGCCCCCACTCCCCAACCCGACGGTACGTGTGCGACCTACACCATCAAGGCGAACGATGACTGTTCTTCGATTGCTGCCACATACAGCATTACGGTGGCGCAGATCAACAGCTTCAACACAAACACCTGGGGCTGGAGTGGTTGCACTCTCATCTACGCCCAGGCCATCATATGTCTCAGTACGGGCAACCCGCCAATGCCGGCGGTTGTCGCGAATGCAGTCTGTGGCCCACAGGTTCCCGGCACCGCAAAGCCTGCAGCTGGCACGGATTTATCCCAGCTCAACACCTGCCCTCTTAATGCGTGCTGCGATATCTGGGGTCAAGTGAGTAGTTCCTTTCGCCCCTGGAATCCACGTTGTGTTACTCTACTAATCGTTTTCTCAGTGCGGCACGACAACTGATTTCTGCACCCCATCGGGTACTGGTGCTCCTGGAACGGCTGCTCCTGGCACCAATGGCTGTATTTCCAACTGCGGCACCAATATCGTACTGAGTGGCCCTCCGGCGACGTATAGAAACATTGGCTTCTACGAGGGATACAACTTACAGCGTCCCTGCCTCTATCAGGACATCTCTCAACTCGATGTTTCCTACTACACACATATTTATTTCAGCTTCGGTGTGCTCTCCTCGGCCTATGTCGTCCAGATTCCTGACGTGCTGAGCACCTACGAGTTCAACCTGTTTAAAGAGATCCAGGGCGCGAAGCGAATCCTGTCCATCGGTGGTTGGGAATTTTCCACTGATCCGAGCACCTACATGATCTTTCGTAACGGCGTAACTTCTGCCAATCGTCTTACTATGGCCACAAACATTGCCAACTTCATTAACAACAATGGCCTCGATGGTGTCAACATTGATTGGGAGTATCCCGGGGTACGAACATTATTCACTCACTTCTACTCCACGCTTTCCTTGTTGTTGTGACTAGATTCCGTCGCTAATCCACTCGCTTATAGGCACCTGATATTCCTGGTATTCCCGCAGCTAGTACCAGCGATGGTGACAACTATCTCGCCTTTCTTGCTATATTGAGGAATCTTCTTCCTGACAAGGAGGTCACGATTGCCGCTCCCGCGTCCTACTGGTACTTGAAGGGCTTCCCTATCGCAAAGATGGCTCCGCTCGTGGACTACATTATATACATGACCTATGATCTTCATGGACAGGTATGGCCACTCTGGATCTCGTATGCGACGCATGCATGGGAGACAACGGGTGCTAACGTCGAATTTTCTTCATTTTACAGTGGGATTCTGGTAATCAGTGGTCACAGCTTGGCTGCACGACTGGCACCTGTCTACGAACGGACGTGAACCTTACCGAGACAATCGGCACTCTAGTCATGGTGAGTTGCCTTGAGAGACCCAATGCTCTTGGAATCCCTTGTATTTGCTATGGCTAATGCCAAATTCTGCGACCACAGATTACCAAGGCCGGTGTCCCCTCCAACAAGGTCGTCGTCGGCGTGACCAGCTACGGAAGATCATTCGCCATGGCCCAAGCAGGCTGCTATGGGCCGCAATGCACATTTTTGGGCACAGCTGGTAACTCACAAGCTACACCGGGGGTTTGTACTGGAACCGCAGGCTATATTGGCAATGCCGAGATCCTGGATATCCTCGCCGACTCCAGCCGGGTCAACCAGAATTTCGTCGATCCTGATAGCAACACCAATATCCTTGTTTACGACAATACCCAATGGGTCGGATGGATGAGTGACAGTGTCAAAGCGGAAAGGAAAGCACTCTACCAAGGGCTATCGATGGGAGGCACGAGTGATTGGGCTACCGACTTACAAGTATTCAACCCTCCGCCATACACCGCCAATGACTGGGGCAAAGTAATCAGCGACGTCGTCCAGGGCGGAGACCCTTACGCAGAGGGCTCCCGAAACGGGAACTGGACTACCTTAAACTGTGACAACCCTGGCATACAAGATGGTCTCAAAATGCCATGCGCGGAGCGCTGGCGGGAGCTGGACGCCGCCGATGCTTGGTCAGACACTATGAACGTATGGGTTACTGACGATTCTACAACAATAAAGGGAGATAATGCGTTCACCTTGTCCATGTTCAACACCTGGCATGTGACTGAATCGGCGAATTGTAGAAGGACTTTTTCTGCGGGAGGCAACTGTAATACCCCCTTGGTTTGCGCAGCCTTTCAAGGCTTCGGACCTAACACTGGTGGTTCGGGCCCCGCGGCTATGGTACTCATGGAGTCTATCACACTTATCAATTCGGTAAGTCTCACCCCTCCCGCCTCAGGACAAGATGTGATGAAAAAAGGAGAGATATCTCAATTGTGCTTATGCCAGCACAACACAAGTAGCTAACACAACCTTGCACTCAGATGTACTCCCAACTCTACACTGCTATCAGCGCTGCTTCCGGATATATTGACAGCCAGCTCGCCTCCTTTGAGCTCACCTTCGCACCAGTGGCTCAGCCTAAAAGTGACGAGTGGGTATTGATCTTGATCGCTCTTCTAGGTCTTGGCCTAACTGCGGTTGCAGCGCCATTCTTTGCTGGGGGTAAGTCCCGCGTAGAATCTCCCGCTAGCTTCCTCTCAATAATGATTCTGAACTATCCCACCCACAAGCACTAATTGTTTACAGTCATTGGAGATCTGCCAGCTCTCCTTGCTCTAGGAGACGCCGGTGTCGAAGTCACAAAAGATATCACCTATGCCGTCATTGCGTTCGGAGCCGCAATTGCTACTGCTGCAATCCCCGCTCCAGGTTCACCGTAAGTACAGTTCTCGCCTCTCATTTACTCTTAGAGTCAGAGAGTGTGATTCGCGGCAGTCACGCATTTTCCTTGGGTCGATTTGAACGAGAGCATCGCTGACCACATTCTTATAGAGGCTCGTGGACAGCAGTCTCTCAAGCCAGCTTTTCTGCCACGTTAGGCACAGTAGTCGCCGGTTGGGCTGCCGCCGCCGAAAACCAACTCTGGAATCTTTTCAATGGATCAGATGCTTCAGTGGCTCTGATCGGGACCCTGATTGCCAACGGCCAACTTATCGAGGGTAACAACGCCAGCCCAGAGGTAGATCCCACCCCAACCAGTGGCCAACAGACCACTCTCGAGAGCTTCATTGATCTAGCCTTCTTCGGGTTTGCTATCCCAGAGGTGTGGCTTGCGTCTGGCACTGCAGCCTTTGTCGTCGATTCGGGCTACCCCTGCAGCGCGCAGAACCCACTATCCCAGTACATGATTGCTGCCACCCAAGAGGCTACCTACACATGCTACAACAATAATTTGTACTATCTCGTCTACCCTGACGGCGCGTATTCAAGCTGTGCCACTAAGGATGCTGATGGGAATTGCGAGGGATCCCTTTTCACCGCTCCACCAGGGCTGAACACCCTCAGTCCGACCAGTTGGGGAGGCATAACGTTGGCAGATATTATTGAGGGGTCTGTTAGAACATACCAGGCCAACGGCAATTCCAACGGAGGCGCCTTCGCCAATCCACTGGACCAGGCGACTTTGCAAGAGCTCCAGCAGCAAGACATCACCACTCCTGGCTACATCCGCCTCCCTGTTTGCAGTGCCCTAGTTGCCTACACCTCGTGGTCAAATCCTTCGCAGTCCAACTCCAGCGCTTCGGGCTACCCCTGCAATCCCCTTCAAGGCACCACCAAGTGCAGCGGCTACACCTACATTGACGAGACCTCATCTGCCTCCCCCAAAGTCTCCGACTGCCAGCAGATAATCAAGAACATCCAGGGCACGAGCGGCACTTGGACTACTGGCATTGGCGGTCAACGCGCCCTTGCGAACTTTGGCACCTGCCATTTTGGCGTCCAAAACAATGGAGTTACTGGTGACGTCACATATTATACTGGCACCCAGGATATTGTCAACATCATCACCGCAGCAATCTCGCTATATGCCTCGAACAATCTTGTTGGCGCAAAAGGGTACATGAATTGCGGTGGTGATGCAGGTGGCCAGAAGGCCGAGTGGGGGTTGTATTGATAGGAATTACGTAGTATGTTAACATTCTTGTATATTCTAGAAGAGAAAGCTTGAGTGAGTGGTTCTGCATGAAATGTTTTTACAATATTCAAAACAGAACAAGTCTGGTCTGGCAGGATCTTTCGCGCAGCCAAGTATAACGTTTGTGATCGGTATCTGTCCTGTATAGCACTCCTTCCTTCTTTTGCTCATGGCAATTGTGGCACGCCCCAGTAGCCCCGGTCTCTTCGAGACTACTGCTAAAGGTATATATGCTTCCGATGTAACTGTCTATATTGGTGAAGAAGCTCGTCTCGCTTGGAGTGGCCCCGAGGAAGAAATGAATGAAGTACGGTGCTCCATGTAGGGTGTAGCTTTATAAATAAAGTGAGTTGAGAGCGGAATAATATACGACTTAAGAAGAGAAATAAGGCAGCAAATTATCAGGAGGAAATAACTCACCGGTTGTAATTATACGACGTTAATAATGTACTCATTTTCGAGCCCGTGTATGCTTGGGGAGTTGTCTAATTCCTACGGACATGACCATACTTCTCTTTGATGATTTTCCGAAGTCGAGACAGATCGCTCTGGTCGTTAACGTCCCACCCCACCCTTTCGCCCACCCCTACCTTTCGCCCACCTCGCTTAATTCTAGTACTTCCTATTCAAGACTTAATAACTCTATATTGCCTTAACTTCTATACATGAAACTGTAGAATCTAAATCTCCTTCTAATTCTGATTCTATAGGTACAATTTGACAATCTCTAGCTGCGATTTGAGCCTCCCGAATAACACATGTTATTATAAACTTAGAATTTGGACTAGTTTGGACTTTCCTCCTTTTCTTTGGCTTTAACTGCTCTAATCGCTCTTCTAGCTCTCGAATCCTCATATTTGCCTTTCCTAATTCGTAATCCTTTTCGTCAATTCCCTTTACAATCTTCTTAAAAAGCAAACGTTACGTTAGAAGTTAATTATGTGACCCACTGGCTAAGGTATGTATTTGAAAATGCATATCTTTCCTGCCCTTTAGAGTATAAAACTCAATTGAAGTGCTAGAAACTTCTAGAGGTAGTGTCAGTAGGTCCTGAGACTCTTAGAGAGGTGGATTTGTCGATTGATTACTATTTTCTAATAGTAATGGGCTCATTAGAGGCTTAACCACAGATACCGGCTATAAACTAGTAGTTCTCCACTTAGCCTTAATATTAAAAGGGGTAAAACTCTCTTGACGTACCTTCTAATAGCAAACGAGGAAATTGCGCTTACTAATAGGTGTAGAATCAAGTAAAGAACTCAATTATTATAGCTCTTTCTAGTAGGCACACTTGAGGGGAGAGAAAACCGTTAAATCCAAAGGTTATAAGACGTGTGACGTATGTAGAGGTAAAAACAAAAGGTATATATTATACTCAAGGCACTTCTAAAGGAATTCCGTAGTCTCGTGGCTCCTATAGCCGTCTAAAATAAGGAGTCTTGCTAAATGGTCACGTGGTTCTGTTTGAGGAATAAACACCTTCTCTAGCCACTTAAGAGCCGTCTCGTCAGTCGTCCACTTATTTTCGGTTGCAGTAAAGTGCTAGTTATTAAATACGTCTAATTGAGACGGAAACCACTGCTGTTGGACCGATTTTCCCTTGTAAATTACCGCCGAGTCTGTAGAAAGGCCAGTTACAGAGATACACTCAATGATTAACGTTTAAGCACGTGAACTTGGCTGTTTTCCTTAAACCTTGCGCTTTTCGGCATGCCCTATAACAAATCCATTAAGGCCGTACCCTTCCATAATACTAGTCTCGTCTATATTCCATCGTTAGCTAGCTGGAATAGCTTTAATAGCCGGAACCTCTAATTTTTGGAACCAAGGCCTAATAACTTCGGAACAAGCGTTATTAACGCGTACAGAATCGACGTAGATTTGCCTCTTAGTCTTAAGAATAGGATGACAGGCCAGAAATCGTGATATCCAGTGTTTTCCGAGTGGTAGGTGATCCCCTTGGAGAGCTAGAAGTCTCTGGCCAAAAACCCTAATTTGCGCATGCGTAACTCCACGACCAAGAGACTCTTGAGTAAGCACCCAATTGGCTAATCGATTCTCTACTACCGTAAGTAGCCTTTGCAAGTGATTGGCGGCTTCCTGGCGTGGTAGAGTGGTCGCATTTCGACAGCGAAGAGTAGACCTTAGAACACCCCACTCAATCGATGCCTTTCGCAAAGACTTGCCATTTCTGACCTCTGCAAGCGTACACGCAACGTCGTACTCGGTATACTCAGGCTTCATGATAACGACAACTCACATTCTAAATTTCAAAAGAATTGGTTAAGAATTAGAAGAGTTAATAATTATTTAAGAAGGTAGGTAGGAGTGGCGGTGTGTTAAGCGAGGGTGGGCGAAAGGCGGGGGTGGGCGAAAGGGTGGGGTGGGACGTTAGAAGAGTCTACTTCAGGCAAAGGGACTGCGGTGGGCTCTGCGGCGCTGACAAGTCATTGTATTCATATCCAAGGCTTGCCCTCCAGTCTCGACACAAGTCGAAATTCCATGAGGCACTGGCGGTGTCTATATGAAAAAGAGTCAAGCAAAGCGCTACCAACCCTTCCTTAAGAATCAAACGACATATTTAAGTTAAGCCTTTAAAATATAGCAGTTAGGCGATCAACGTTACTAAGCCATATTAGACTCGAAATAACACCATTGCTAAAGTGCTTACCAGTGATGGAACCAGAATATCGGGTCAAACGTAGAAACGAACGGAAAGATCAGCCATGTGTCTAATACCTCTTCCATTCTCATCCCACACTCCGGTTGGTGGTTAGTGCGAGGTAGGCATGTATAGAATCTTCTTGGAAATGCTTCACAGCCTCGGCAACACCCCTCGCCAGTTGAATCGGTTCATTAGATGCTGCTACGTTTGTATCTGTATCTAAGTTGAGAACTTGCCTCTTGGCCAATGTTTAGGGAATGGGCAGTGCGGCCGGATGATGCTGATGGGGCAGAGTTGTTTTATCGGAGATTAGGAATTTTCTTTCAGATCCTGGTCTTTGTTTACAGAGAATGGGTGTAACCAGATCCCCCACACTAATCGTGGCTCAAAAGTTACCTTACCATCTCCTCGTTTAAGGTTGTGGCTAAGCGAGAAATTGTAGATTAAGCAGTTTGAGTGGGAAATTGCATATTGAGATGTTTGACTTGGGGTGATTGGGTCTAGTGGCATGTTTAATTCTATAATTTATGGCGCTGTGTAGCTTTGGTTTTGTGAGTGGTGGTTATTCCCAGCGTGAGAAAGAAAAATCAAGTTAATTAATTATAATTGATTATAATCTGATTTGATTTGATTTGCTACTGTTGATAATCAGATTATAATTAGATTATAATCAATTATTTGTATATAAATAATCAATTATAATTAAAATCAATGATTTGATTACGTGAATTTCGGCCTTGATTTGATTTTGATTAGGACCCCCTAATCAAATCAAATCAAATTATTTGTCACGCTAGTTATTCCTTGACTAGGCTTTTATGCGAGGGTGTGAGATATGCCCTAGTGCTGCTTTGTATGCCTCTTGGGGGATGTTGGTAAGGGACCTCTTAATTTTAAAATACCTCTTCGGCTTCTCCGCGGATGTTGATTCGGAGTGCTTGGCGGAGCTCGTTTCGTCTCTATTATAGAATATATTTATTAATACCCTTTCTCTTTTCTCCTTTCTCCTTTATCCCTTATAAGAAAAAGAAAATCCTTACCTTATTGGTAATCTTATTAATATCCATTAGCGCTTTTTATATATAATTCCCTATTAAAGTCTTTTAGCCCGCACTTTTATACTTTATAAAACTAAGTGTACCGAGGAGATTTAACTTAGGTATAATTTAGGATTTAAAAAAACGTCGACGTATATATTAACTAGCTTGAGAGTTACGGCGTAGTTTATATATAAGACGTGAGAAGTATATTTAATATCTTAGGAAAAGGGAGGAGATATTAGTTAAGGAAAGTAGGAATAAGAAGGGGAAAAGGATAAGTAAAGGAAAAAAGCGTACCTCGAGTGGCGATTTAGCTTCTACCTTTATAATAAATACGGTTATCTTATCTTTTAATAAGGACTTAGTAATATTATGTAGCTTTGTGAAAAACGAGCTTAGTTTTTAGATTTACTTTTTAAGATTTACGAGTACTACTAAGTAATCTTTAAGGATAGTTATAATTTCGCCTTATATACTTATATATTAGATTTATAACTTATACCTTAACTTTTAATTAAGATATCGAAAACTTAAAAGATAAGGAATAAGTGAGGTAGTCTTACTAAGGTTAAATTCTTATTATTTAGTCTTTTTGCCCTTAACTTAGCTTTTAGTAGATTTAACTTTGCCTTCTCGCGCTTCTCTTACACAAGCTGATAACTCTCTTATATTATATCTTTAATATAGGTATTAACTTCTACTCTTTGAATTCTTTGTTTTGTAATAGAAATACTTAAGCAAGGTACCTTAGGTTAATAATAATAATATAATACTTTATCTCTCGCCCGATTTATCGTTTATGAGAAAAGAAAAGTTAAATAAACTTACCTTTATCCCCGCTTTGCGCTTTTATACTACTAATAGCACTTTACTACCTTTAAGTCCGGATTTAACCTATATAAGACTCATAATTTTAAAGCGCGGTACTAAGGTTTTGCTTTTACTTAGCGAAGAGTTAAGGCTCGGGTTTTAGTTTATTTTATTTTTTTATTTTTTTCGCAGTAAGTTAGATTTCTTTCGTAATTTATTAAGAAATACGTTAGCTTAAGTAGTCTCGCTTTAAGCAAAAGGGGCTCGCTTATAAAGACGGTACTCGCGAGCGCTTCCTTAATAGCCACTACCTCGCTATCCGCAGATTACGCTAGTGGCACCTAAGATAATTATACCTTTAACCCCCTAAGCACGCCCTCGATTAGCTGCGATTATGCAAGCTTATAATTAACGAGTAAATTCTTTATCTTATTATCTTACGTAATAATGTCGTAAAGGACGAAAAATTGGTTTTCGATCTTTGTATTAAAAATAAAAGACGCGATATCCCCGCTAACTTAAAATTTTTATAATTAATATAAGCCTAAGGCTAAGGATACTTACTATTATTACTACTCGCGAATTACGAGACGTAAGATATTAAAGTCTTAGTAAAATCCGTTTTTAGTAACTTCTTTAGTAATATCAAGGGTTTTATTTATAACGTGCTTAATAAGCTTAATCGTGCCTTCGCCGAGGTTTACGAGGGAGTTTTTAATACTTAAGTAGTAAGTTAGTAGCTTTAGGTTTAAGACGAGATTAAAGTATAAAGGAAAGAAGAGGGTAAAGTACTTAGTTTAACGCTTTTATATACTTTTCACATTTCTACTATAATTTTATTAAGATTTACTTATACTTTACTTTTTACTTTCTTAAGCTTTTTAGTTTCGGTAATTAAGAAGTTCTTAATTACTATGACGTCATAGAGGTTATTTTTGTTTTCGTCGAGGGCGTTAATTATATTATTTATTATGTGGTATAATAAGAATTTAGTCTTTTAAGCTAAAGAAAAGAAGTAAGAGATAAATAATATATAGTTTACTTACTTCTCTAAAGCTTAAATAAGTGTTACGACCTACGATGCGCCTCGTATTCTAACCGACGCAGGCTCGTAACATCGCTGGCTATGCGACGGCGCTAAGCCTAATAGGGAAGACTAAGTGGCGAGCCTGTGACATGTTGATGTGAATGGCGTTCGACTACACTAGGCCCTATTAGGAGGGTCCTTCATATATTTATACTCGAGCTCCCTCTTACAGAGAGCTTTCTTTTTCTCTTTGTCTTTTCTTCTCGATTCTGAGCGTAGCTTGAGGTCCAAATACAAAGCTAGAGTCTACTCGCCGTATCAACCTTTTGCCAACTGTAATAATAAGTCTTAAGTATATCTTACGAATTCTTTAACTACGCCTTAAACTTCTTATTTATAATCTTTATCTTATCCTCGCATTGCTTAGTTATTTATTTAAACTACTTTAAAAGTTTAAGCACGAGAGTCGTAATAAGTCTCTCATTTTCCACGCCTTTTAGGATTTTCTTAATCTTTAGTGCGATTAATCTTATATAATAATTACGAGATAAGAAAAGAAGATAAACCTATTAAACCTTACGGCTTATAAATAAACTTAATTACGAATTAAACTTTATTTATTTGCGACTAAGCTTCTTAGAATAAATCGTATTTAAGATTAGCGTAGTACACGAGGTTAAATTAAACGTGCTTATACTTGTATCTTAAATAGTATTAGTATTTTTAATTTATAATAAAATAATACTTTAATTTTATTAACTTATCTTTCTTAGCTTTTACTTAATTATCGCTTTAATTATCAAAGAAAATAATAATAACTTACGGTGAACTTGGCACTTTAAGCTTAATTAACGCCAACTTAAGTACTACAGTAATAATATAGCATTTCCCTAAACAACTTAATACTAAAGATATAACGCGGAAGATCTTAAATTAATCGTTAAAAAGAATCGCTTTATAAAGTCGTAATATTTATTACTTTTTCGTCGCGGATAGTAAGTTAAGAGATATGCTTAAGGTTAGGGCGAGAGGCGATTATATTAAAGAGAGGTGATTAGAAAGTATAGAGGTATATAAGTAAGAAGTAAGTTATAAATTAAGATACGTCGTTTAATATTTATACTTAAAGGGGAAAATAGCGCTAATTTAAGTATAACTTTGTAATTTAAAAGATAAGGAGTAGTTTATACTTAAGTATTTTTTCTTTATATATTAAAATTTAAGCTTAAATACGCATCGCCTAAATATTTTTAATCTTTATTACCTTTTTCAGCCCCTAAGTTCTTTTAGCTTTAATTATCTTTATTTTTAAAGCTTTTTTATTAATTAAAATGAGCTGGCCTTACCCTATTAGGTTTACTTACTTATCTAACACTTTTTGCACGATGTAAAAATTTTATTCTTAAGATAGTAAAGTCATCGTTGAATCTTAGTCCCGTAAGGGTTGCTAAACCCCTAAGTATAAGTATGCTAATAGCTGTCGTGGACTATAATGTGGAGATGTACTGACCGTCCTAGCGACCGTGGCTAATCGGAAGTTTAGAAAATCGATGTTATTACCCCCCCTATCTACGGGTTCGCCTTATTAATACCCGATCCATTAATTGCACAACCCAATCCCCCTCTTAACCTAAAGAACAAGCGAGGTTAATAGTATCGCAATTAGTATTAAGTTTTACTAGATTAATCACTAAGTAGTCTTCCTTAACACGTATAATACATTCGCAATTAATAATTAATCGAAGAATTAAGGTTTATATATAGTTTATTATTTGCTTTAGTTAAGGACTATTATATAATATATTAAGGCTAAGTTTTTTTCGACGAGTGTAATTTAAATAAGAGCGAAACCTTAAATAAGAATTAATTATAATATAACGAAATAAAACAGTTCGCACGAGTATAATTAGTATTCTTCGAAATATCTTTTTTATAATTTTTTTCTTATTAAGCTTTTGTAATATATCGCTTCTTAATATCTCGCTTTAAGTATATATAAAAGTTATTAATTTCATAAAAAACCCGAAAGTTAATTTATTCTTATAAAACGAAGATATTAAACACAAATATAAATCTCGTTTACTTCTTAATAAAGTTCTTAATCTTTTACTTTAAAATCTTTACCCTTATTAAAACTTCCTACCGCCTTTGAAACGATAACTCTAAGCCCTTATATAACGCCCTCTAGTTTATTATATAAAGTATTTAGTTTACTTAAATTATACTCTTAGACTTAAAACCTCTTTTTAATAAATCTAATACTTTTAATAATAAGAACAACGACTTCTTCCTCCTCGAAGACGAAGATAGTAATAGTAAACTTACTATTCTTTAAACCTTAATTACTAACCTTATATAAAATATTAATATTCTTATAGCACAAATAAAGAAAGGGCTAATCTAAGCCGCAGATCTTAAGTAATAAAGTATAAAGTTATATACCTCAGCTTAAGCCCTTAACTAAAAACTAAAAAATGCGAAGACGAAGATAAAAGGCGAGCTAAGTATAAAGAGAAAAAATTTGAATCGTGTGATTAAGTTATAAAATATAAAAGTAAAGGAGTATAATAAGGCGTTAATTAAGTTAAAGAAGCTAAAGAAGAAGTTAAAGGGTAAAAAGGATAATCAAGCTACGTTAACAGTAATATATAAACTATAAAAACGTTTAAGTAAATACTAACTTTTATATAAGATCGTATTACGATATAAGGGACTTTATTATTTTTACTTAGTATAATAGTAGTCGCAGCCGGTATATAAATAGTAGCTAAGTAAGTGCCTCCCCTCCTCCCTTCTTAAAAGTCGATTTCTTAACTAACTCTTAAAAAACTCTGTGATAATATCTTCGTAACTAAGTCCCGTAAATATATTTGTAAATTTAATATAAGTAATACTAAATCCTTTATAAATACCTTTAAGTCTTAAGTCGTAAAACTCGATCGCGTCATTAACCGCGCCTTAGTCCTCGTTAACGATTACGAGAGCTAAGTTTATAGCTTTGAGTACGCGATGCGGCGTATGAAGGACTTAGCTAATTGATTAACTAATATTAATAAGGCGGCTAATTATTTAGTGATAAAGATAAGGAGTTTACGAGATAAGATAAAAATAATAAAGTTTATTAGGGATAATAAGAAGGCGTTAAGAGTTGTAATTAAAAAGTTTATAAATAAGATTTCAAAAGCGAGATAAAGTAATTTAGTAAGTATTTATAAGCTATTAATAATATTACTAAAGTAATTACGATAAGAAGTCGTTTAGTCTAAAGATACCTGTATATACCCCGAGATTATATGATTTAAGATTTCTTTGCGGTTCGATTATTATAGCTTTCTACAAAGTTCCGTAGCGCTAGTTGTCTTTTTCAAAAGAACTTATTTAAAGGTGACTTTTGTTATATATTTAATAGTTTAGCTAACGTAAGATCGTCTTAAAATACTTAAGATTAGGTTTACTAAAATAATCACATTTCAAGATGTAGATTAAGGAAGAATAAGGTGTTTGAGGATCCTCTAAATTTCTATTTAAGGGCACAACTTGGATATATTATAGTTAACATAAGTACCTCTCCTAAGGTATCCTCCCTTAGGTATCCTATAGTCTTACTATCGTATTATCTTATTATTTTAATTACTATTTTATTCTTCGACCCCTATACTTCCCTAATATATTAAAGTGCTGATTTATTGTGTTACCGTTTAAACTCTTATACTTTTATTATCTTGCCCTTGCCTCCCTTTCTTCTCGACCTTACTCCCCGCTATCTTGCTCTTTGATTATTTTCTAACTTAGTAGTTTATTTAGAAATTAGCAAGAAAGCACTAAAGCTTTTGTAAATAATACTTTCTTATTATTCTTCGCTACCTTATCGTTCTAATTGTTCTTTTTACTCTCTAGTAAGAGTCTGTTTAAAACTTAGCAAGTAATCTTCTAATTAAGGCAAGGAATAATACCTTCCTATCTTTCCTTTCCTATTGTTCCCTTTTCTTTTTCTTCTTATTATCTAACCTTACTTCCCTCTTAATATCTTCTACCTTAGTAGGAACTTATAAAAAGGTTAATGGACTTGTTATACAAGGAAATAGGGACATTACCTTCCAGTTATTCCTCCTTATCTTCCTTCCCAAGATCCTTCATTCCTGTCCTCCCTGCTATTCTTAGTCTTTTATCTACCTATATATAAAAAAAACTTTCATTTTGTAAATCTTCCTAAGTACAAATCTCCCTGCCGTCCTCTCGTCCTGCCCTACCAAAACCTTCCACCTTCTCAAAAACCTTTCTTGTCTCCACTAACCCCGCCCCCATATGAGATGAAGAAAGTGGAACAATGATTTGCATGAGGCTAGTTTACGCCATGGGAAATTGCCAGTCTCGCCACTGGCCCGACGAATGCGGGGAACGGAGGCTTCCCACTTCCCATAACGAGCCTACCGCCTAAAGTCCGTGTTTTTAGCGAGTTTTCCAGGCATCGCCTCGAACAACTCAATAGTTTCATTATGATACCATTTGATAACCGCCTATTGAAAAGTTTTGAATTTCATGTAAATAGTGAATATTTAGCTTAAGTTAAGGATAAATCAATTGATTTTTCCGTTCAAGAATAAATAATATTTCATTTAATTTGCTTAAGGGTTTAGTTGTTAGGGAAACGACCTTTCCACCCTAGGAACGGTCTTCTTCAGAGGGGCGGTGGCTGCAGCGGCGGGCACAGTGTGGTGGTCCTAAGACGTTTTCTCAGCTCTGACTAGCCGAGCCGACTTCGCAAGGTCGTGGCTTCATGCCCCCTCCAGGTTCTGTCGAGTCAGTTGTCTAAAGCACATGAACTTGTCGCCCCAAACCAGGGGGTGGGACACAGGAAGATCATCGCACAGACCCAAGTAAGGGGCTGATGGTTCTCAATACTACTCTCCCCCCCTGGCTTGAATGTTAAATGTCAACTTTTGCGGGCCAGAGGCTTGATATTCAAAGTGTGAGTGGCCAGAGGTCCTTGTCTATCTCGAAGCACGAGCCAAAAATTGGCCTGTTGTAAAAGCAAGGGTGGCTGTAGAAGGTTCGAGAGAGCTTCAAAACCCTGGCTAAGGCTCAAAAATAGTATAGTTATTGGATAGACACCCCTAGAAACTACCCACACGCGGTCCAGTTTTCTTCACATTTAACATTCAAGCCAGGGCGGGGGGGTAGTATTGCGTCCACCAATGCCGTTCAAACCAAAACGTAATGCGAGTAAGATCATCTCCTTAAATCTCCTTGATTTGTTTGATTTTGTGCAGCTCTGGCTTCTCCAGTAATGTAAAGGGGCATTTGCCAATTTTTAAAATCTATAGTCGCTGGTGCCGGCTAGGACAAGGTTGTTTCCCCAAGCCGTATGTGGGGTCGTGCCTCACCTGGCCTTCTCAGCACATGCTCCAAATTGCGAACGGCGATGCTCAAGGGTTTATCGCTGTTTACTTAAAGACCGCTGGGTTCGTGCCAATTGTTCAACATATCCTAAAGTCTGGAATTGCACTCAACAGCGACGTCGACTTATTTACAGTGACCAAACGAAAAGATCGTGAATATCACTTCTCTCACGATGCCGTTAGGAGGCAAGGGACCAGTCCTGGTGGCTGTCCTCTGGGCAGAAAACTTCATTTCTGCCATCTTCATTGGCCTTCGACTCTACACTCGAACGCGTATCATCTCTAGAATAGGATGGGATGACTATGCGGTTATTGCAACGTGGGTGAGCTGCCATCTCCAAGTATCAACTCAGGCCGCTCTAGACTCATCGGTGCTAGCTCCTCGTACTTGGATATGCTGTTACGTGCACTTTTTCTGCCGCGGCTGGTATGGGCCAACACTCTGGAGACCTGACGACTGAGATGTTCGCGAAGTCTATGTTTTTTATTCTGCTCGCTGAAGCTTTTGGGACTCTCGCCATCGGCGTGGGTAAAGTCGCAGTAGCTCTCTTTCTTATGTGCGTCATTGTGAGCAAATGGTACGTCTTCCTGCAACTAACCGTCTCAAATTTCTGTTGTAATGTTAGCTGATCCTATGGCTCTAGGCACAAAGGCATTCTCTGGTTTTGCATTGCTACTATGATGGCGCTTGGTGCGCTGCTTGTCATAAGTATCTGGGTACAATGTACCCCAACCCGTTCATTATGGGATCCGCGGCTTGCCGCAGAGCGAGTATGCCATCTAGACTTTATATCACTGGCAAAAGTTTTCTGTGGTATGTCTTTAGATCCAACGTGTAACAGCAAAGCTAATTAATATTAGGATGGGCTGCTGCTATGGATTTTTTCCTAGCGTTGCTGCCTTGGATTATTCTGTGGAAGATAAACATGAAGCAGAAAGAAAAGATCACTGTCTGCACTTCCTTGAGTCTCGGCGTGATGTGAGTAACAGAGTCACTTTCCCGCCTGCCTTTGAACTAACCATTGACCCTATAGCGCTGGGGTTTGCGGTGTTATTCGCACTTCCAATCTTGATGTACTCGCCCGGACACCGGATTTCCATTGTAAGTCCAATTCTGTCAAATTGACTTCCGCATTTTCAAAAGAAGCCCATTTGCTGACGCCCCAACCCTTTGGGTAGATACAGCAACCGATAATTTCATATGGACTGCTACTGAGATCACCTTGACAATAGTTTGCGTCTGTATTCCCTCTCTTCGGCCCCTCTGGGTCCGTCTTAGAGGTGGTAGCTCCTCCGGTGGATACCAGGAGCAGACAGGACTGAGGTCGAAAAGCAGTAACAGTTTCGGCCTACAATACCTGCAATCCAAGAGGGGTTGTACATATACCCGGGAAGTCTCGCACGGTGAAGGAATGGGCGAAACGGACACCGAGAGTAGCAAGGGCATCTTAACGCATAGCGCCGCAATTCAACGTGCCTAAGAGGTCAAGGTGGTTTTCGAGGATCGGCAGAGTAATGCCAGCACCGGAAATGGCATCGAAGCACAGCTTACAATGAAAACGGCGACTTAGTCCCCTTTCTTTAGGAAGGGAAGCGGATGCTTTATATTACTTCTTCACTTCTCGATCGAAGTTTCTTTTCTCGATAGGAGCTCCCTTGCGGAGTAGCTGGCAGGACTTCGAAATACCTGGCCCCTTATTTGACCCCTCCGGGGGATAAAAAGGAGCTCATCTCCTGACATCAGATTTCAGAAGGGACCAGAGTGTCGAAGACTCCGGGGAATGTGGACATTGAAGCGTGGCTTCAGAAGAAGGGCTGTTGAAGATGAGCCGGTCTATTCATTTGATATTTTGGTCCACTCCTCAGCTTCAATGGTGCTAGTCGTAGTAGATTTTGCGTGGATTTTGCAGGCGTTTTGCTGATCTATTAAACATCGTGTGTAACTTGGTAACCTTGCACTTTCCGGCCTTCGCTCGGAGTTGGCCTCAAGGTTGGATCATGCACCAAGCACCGCCTAACCAGCTCTTTGATATCCTCATTGTAAAATGTGAGATTCGCCAACTTGGTGCCAAACCCCATACGCATGCCTGCCACTGAAGCAGTATTGTATATGTTTGCCTGAGCAGCTGAGCTTCACACCCGCCGTTAAGAAGCCTGGAGAATGGGAAGTCAGTAAGTGTCTGGGAAGATGCTTCATTCAGAAAGCGGTTCTGCCGCTATATCACTTGGCGAAACAGAGTGACCGGCAAAGAAGTACCCATATGTTTTTATTGCTTAATGTAACGTAATTATAGAAAGAGTTCCTGCACGTGATTAAATCTATATAGATAAATGCGTGAAAATCCGAAAAATTAAACGCTAAGGAATTTCTTTAGCTTCTTATTAGTAATAAAGAAAAAAACAAACGTGAAGCTTAGTTAAGAATACTTAAACTCAACGAAATTCGGCGATATCTTTAAAATCGTGTATTAAGATAAGTTTATAACTTATATTAATAAAAAAAGTAGGAATTTAATTATTATATTTAGCTTAATAAAATAAACTCTTTAGATTTATAATAGTTAATTATAAAAATATTAATTATTAAAGAAGAAAATAGCATAAGATTATATAACTTAATTACCCCGCCTAAACTCGCTTACGTGCTTAGTAAAGCTTATTCTAGGCTTAAATTAGCCGGAAATAACTCAAATAAGTCATATACGTCTAATACAAAGCTCTTACTTCTATAGGTTACAGATATAGAATTCAATGTAACGTTTACTTTATAAAGACAATAATCACGTGTAACAGCGGCCTCATATATTGATAAACGACATATGAAAATAATAAGAGTTCCTTAGAATTTACAACTAAGTAAGAAAAAAAGTAAGGAGAGAAGAGTTTTATATATAAAGGGGGAGCGCCATAGGGCTAATTAATCTTGGTAATGCTCAGATAGCTGGTATACCGGAAATAAGGCTTTGGGCGCTCCCAACCGACACATCCAAGGCTTCTAATACACGGCTTTCTTAGGCTAAAACAGTGGTTGTACGAAGCTCTAGGCTTTACGTTTTAAACTACCGGAAGCAATTGTATTCGATAAAACCTCGTTTGAGTTTATATTTGACTAATTAAGTTATATAAACCTAAAAATCCCTTTTATAATAGAATCATTATTTATACTAAATTTATTCTTTTCAAAAAGATAATCTTTTATTTATCTTTTTTTTTATTAATTTTAATTGTTACGGCTAGTAAGAGGTTGATACAGCGAGTTGACTCTAGATTTATATTTGGGCCTAAAGCTACGCTCAGAATCGAGAAGAAAAGACAAGGAGGAAAGGAGAGCTCTCTATAAGGGAGGGCTCGAGTATATATATATAAAGGACCCTCTTAATAGGGCCTAGCGCAGTCGAGTGCCATTTACGTTAACATGTCGCAGGCTCGCCACCTAGTCTTCCCTATTAGGCTTAGCGCCGTCGCATAGCCAGCGATGCTACGAGCCCGTGTCGGTTAAAATACGAGGCGCATCGTAAGTCGTAACATTAATATAATAATATATATTTTGCAAATCTAAGCTAATAAAGACTTTCTTATTTCGAAGCTTATTTAGCGTTTCACTAATTAAAAGTAAGAGGTACTAGTCCTTAATTATAATTTTATTTAAAGCTTAATAATCGATATATAATGGAAAGCTATTATTTTTCTTTAATACCAAAAAAAATCAAGGCGTTAATTAAGTTCTTACTTTTTCGTATTTGTTCTTTTACTTTAAAGAACTTAAAGTATTCTTAAAAAACCTTTAACTTTGTCTTAAAGAGGTTATAAATAAAGGAGTATATTAAAGCTCTAAGGTTTAAAATTACTAAGAAGATCGATAATAGTAGTTTTTAATAATATTATTTTAAAAAAAAGTCCTCTTTATTTTAAGGAACTGCTCTAAGAAAATCGTTTAATAAAAATGAAAGTAAAGTATTTGTACTATAATAGGTATTATAGTTATCTTAGATATTACTAAATTAAAGTATTACGACGTAATAAAAAACTAATCGATATTATTGTTATTTTAATACTATTCGTTAAGTATAAATTAAAGTTTATTATTAAGATATTTATAAATTTATAACTAAAAAGATTTTTAAAGCGATGTTTAAAAGTTAATTTTTAATTACTTAATACTTTATAATCCTTATCTTTTAACTTTCCTCGAAGCTAAGGCCGTTTTGTTTTAATAATACTTAACGCTTCGACTCGCTTATTATCGCCCTCTTCTTATTAATATTAGCGCTTTTTCTATGTATTTGACTTGTAAATACTATATATATTTTTAAAGTGGTTTTATAAGTTCGATTTCGAATAAAGCATAATAATGTATAAAAAATACAAAGATAAAATAAAATCCTTATTATTTAAGCTTTTAATATACTCCGGGATCTAATTAAAATTATATCTTTATTAGCTTATATAATCGTGGAATTATCTTATTCGTACGATTATTAGTAATTTTTTATTTCATTTTAAATATTAGTTATAATATTTAGTGCAAGCAACGACGTGATGAAAAGTGACTAGTTTGTATTACAAAGGCATATCGAAATTACTAATATAATCTTAATAATAAGCTTCTTAATTTATCTCGTCAATTATTTACTTATTATATTAAAAACAAAATTTAGTAAAACTAAATTACTTTTTATAATAGTCTCTAAAGTACTAGTATATATGCTTCTACCTCTTTTTTACGACGAAGTTAAGGCGGTCCGTTAATAAAAGTAGCATTATTAAAGAAAAATTATTTTTACTTTATAAGCTCTTAGCTGTAAATCGATATTAGATAGCAATCTTTTGTAAGTCGTAACGCTTCTTAGTACGCAACACGGGAATCTGTAACGATAGGTATGCTTCGGCTAAGGTCAGCGGTCCGGAACAGGTCCGACCCCCTCCGACTTTATATATATGCCTCCCTCCTGTAAAGTAGCTTTGTAGTTTTTATATTCTAAATATTAAGTTTACCTTTTACGTACTAAGTCCCCTTATGTCGTTATATTATACAAAAACTCCTTTACGTGCGTCTAGAGTATCTGCTGCTACTGCTGCTGCTGTTGTCTTTCTACTGCTCGATTGGATTAGAGTCGTTGATTCTATCGTCGATATCACCTGCCTACCTTACTCTCTACACGCATTTCTACCTGCTTACAGCTCCTCCGTATTTGGCCCATTATACCACCGTATCTGGTCCGCCACCTCTAATACTATACAATGCTTCAAAATCAAACCTTTCTCCTTGATTCCTTTCTTTATCATAGACTTCCAATAACAACTACAAGCTCTTCGCCAGCAATTTACTAATGAGCTTGCCCATAGAGACTCCCAAATTGAATCTCTCTCTTCAAAAATCACAAACCTTCGGGGAAACGTTACTTCCCTATAAAACACTTTGACCTCCTTTCAGGATCAGGTCCGAAACCGACCCGAAACGGCTCTCAAGGGGCCTAAGCGACAACTCCCGGATCCCCCAAAGTTTAATAGTACACAACTTTAATACGACACTTGGCTAGCGCATCTCTAGCTTGTGTTGAGTGTTAATAGCGAGGCAATTGAAGATGCGCAAGCTTAATTTGCCTTTATATACCTTCGACTTGACTTTAGACCGGCCGCCCTTTGCCTTAAGCTCCTAAAACACACTACCTTAATAAACACTTACGACTACTAGTTGATTATTAATTAGCTGGATCGATATAATAGCGTGGAAAATAAGGTCCAGCGAGCAAAAGGTAAAGCTTTATAAGTTAAGCCAAACACAGAAAAGGATATTCAATGCTTACGACTAAGGTAACAAGGGTATGATACGCTAAACCTTACTTGCTCGTGTAACCAATGAAGTCGCAGGCTAGGTCGAGATTCTTGCTCGTGAAGCGGAAACAAGTGGTCTAAGCTTTTGTTTGATTTTGGTGAGGCTTCCCACGCTCAGCTATGTAAGATGCTGATTATAGGGGATAATATGATTATAAAATTAAATCTATAAATCGAAAGGGTGTACGTTTTCGTATTCCAATGAAGAGCTTAGACTACCAGTGTCACATGAGATAGCCGAACTAATAAAAGTTCTCGACAATATATTTCACCCATGGTCACATAATCGGGAATAGTCGTAAAGGAATCGGTGGAAATGCTGACTTGAGGTGTGATTGAATACTCACATTAATCCTTTGAAGCAGAATGGCGCAAAGTTGAAACATATACTGTTCTTCATTCAATATCTCTCCACGGGCTAATCAATCAGGGGACGTGAAGTAGTCTTTAGGAATTAGTTCCCCATTCAAGATCCGACCGAGATGCGAAACAGTTGTACTCTGTCCTTTCCTCCTGAAAGATGTTACCGCCCTGACGAAGTCTACAGGACTTGTCTCAAATGGACATGTTGAGTTCCAGTCCGGGTCTGACAGGGCTCGGTCGGCGAGATTCACGAATCCATCGCATGTGATCCTGGTCTGATCATCTGGGGCGGAGGAGCACAAGCCCAAGAATTTACAGAGGGATGAGTAGTCTTCGTAGTTTCGGACATACAGCTGACCCGCAAAGAGGTTGAGTTGGTTGGCAATCGCCGGAGTCGACCAAGATTTTGGAACTGGCGGTATAGCACAGAATGAGAGGTCTTCCAGAGTCGGCACCGAGAAGTTGAGGCGCGGCGAGTACAAATGCAGGATCACTCGTTTGTGTTTTCGAATAGACGGAAGAAGCTCTTGGGCTTCGTAGGGGCTCAAAATTACATAGTCGATGTCGCTTGCACGCTTGCAGCTCACGATCCAATGCACAGGCCTCAAGAAAAAATCAAGGGCCTGCCCAGCCGTTGCACATACCGTGCTTGCAAAGTCGGTCGTGACTAGCAAGTCCCTGGGCCATGCTGTGCCCTCGTAATTGGTACGTGCGGTAGTGTTGCGAAGAGTCTCGAATGCCGGTCTAAATGCATTTGATAGCCGATTGAGTTCACCATGTTCAACAAAGCGTCGTACATCAGGGTGCACACTATGGTGGCAAGGTGTTACTTTTGGTGGCAATTCTACTTGCTGTTCGCGCTCATTCTCTGGAGAAAGCTCACGTTCTTGCTCTTCCTGTAAAGTCGACGTAGCGAAGCACTGGATCTCAAACTCGCGGCACTTCGCGCGAATCGCGTTCAGTTGCTCCTGGCGAGCCCTGATTCTTGGATTGGCCACTTCACGAAAGATCTCATTTTCATGCTGGGTAAGCTCGTGCCCGTATCTCTGTTGGAGGGATTGCGCTTCAGGCTCCAGAAGAGAGTCGACCAAAATAGGTGTCACAGGTGACTGCGAGTACTTTGCCTGACGATCCTGGTGTCGCAGCCCATGTGCCGCCCAGAGCGCGATACTCTTCTTTGTTTGTTCACATGTGCCGGCGATACACCATGCCAAAACGTCGGCCACGTCAATTGAGCACCCGCTCTTGTACTCCAAGATTTTGCGTTGGACTTCCAGTGAGCTGCAAAACACTACCGACTGGCCTTTACCAAGTTTCCGCATGCGCATACATGCTATCTTTGGTTAGCAGAATATCTTTAAAGCATTGCTAACTATACCTTGCACTAATCGGTCCTTCGTCAGACCAGGACCTAATGTGACGATCGCGCGATAGTCATCTGGTAGTTTGAGATCTGTACCCCGCGTATGAGACTCGTCCAAATAGACCAAGCACTGGTCCATCTGTTTGGCAAAAGGCGAGACCTGTAAAAATTCTTTTCTCCCGTCGCGACTGAGGACGCAGATTTCATTTCGAATATCGACGAAAATGACAGCCTGTGCGTCTGGGATGCGTGAAAGCCAGGCGTTCGCAAACGCCTCATTCTGGAGCTCCAGAACCTGCGCGCCTACGTCCAGAATAACGCGCACAGGAGGATCCAAGGTTGCAGCGACTTTCAACAAAGCCTCAGCGTCGAGGATACCTGTGCTTAAATGCGGCGTGATATCTGCGAAAGTGTTTTCGCTCCTTAACAGGCAATCCAGTACAGCAGCATTTGTCGACAGTTGGGCTGGTAGATCACACTGACTGATGGACAACGGCAGAACATATCTGCTATCATTCGTACCGCTAAAGCCTGTTGTGGAGTGAGCCTTTTCTCGTGCAATGTCCCAGCCCGAAGTCGAGAGTTTCAGGGGGAATTCCTTCATCTCTGCAGGGAAAACAACCACGGCTAGATAAAAATCGATCATAGCTTTTGCAAATCGCAATGGTGGGAAGACTTCGCGTGAGCACTGTCCGAAATTGCTCAGATTGATCCCGGTCAAATGCTTGAAGTGAGACGGTAGTTGGGGAGCATCTCTCACCCATCGTTCGTATTCTTCTTTGGCCTGGTCTGACCGGAGCAGCACTTCGAAACTTGTACGGACTTCTTCATCCGTAAGGCCACTGTAATAGTAACATAAGCAGGTCAGAACAATTGTCACGTCTGGATGGCTGAATTCAGCTCGTGGCGCTGGACTGTCTTTAGCATGGTACGGAACAGCAAGCCTCGTACGTGAAGGATCGAGACCGTAATGAACACGCCACCGTTTTTGCGCCAGAGCGAAGGTCAAGACTCCGCAGGCAAATAACCCCTTTATGAGAAAGAGACTGCACGTCATGGAATCGGAGGTAGACATCAGCTCTTGGATCGATGGGTCCACACCATTCGAGCTTACGTTCGTGATGAATTTGTACAGCTCACCTTTAACAGTCGGCGAGAGGCTCCACATATTTACCCCAGGCAGACCGACTGTACAGAGTTGCAAAGCAACGTTTTCGAGAAGTTCGGCACCGGTCGAGGCCTGAACGATGCGGATTCGAGGGAATCCGCCGGGTGTGGTAGGTAGCACTTCGAGACCTTGAGGATTTCTTTCGTGAATTGTCGAAGCAGTGCTGGCTAGAACGCCTAAGACGTGCTGAATGATCGTCCAACGGTCTGGACTGAATTCGATGGCGCGCTGCGTGCCCATAGTATATATGAGCTCGAATTTGACGCTGAGAATCTCATCACTTTCGTCGAGAATATCTCGCGAGTTCATCTGCAGCCAGTGCTGGGTCTCAATCATGATTTTACCCACTTCCAGGTTCGCAGAAAGTCTCTCAAGGCCCAACAACTCAAACGATAGAATATGTTCGGGTTGAATAAGAAGTATGGCCCCAGTTCGTACGCATCCTTCATACAACCGTCTGATCTGCCGTGCTTGATCCGCGTTTATGTCAAGTGATCGAGAAATAGGCATGTAGACAATGCGCCTATTGATCATCGCTCCTAATCTGTTCACTAGCAACTGGAACATCTGCATTGCTAGAGGCTTAAGCACAACAACACGGACGAGTTTCTGCCCATCAGCAAGATCGGCAGCAGTTATAGGCACGATCACCGACGTCTTTCCAAGACCCATGTTCATTTGCATAACTGAGTTCGAGCCGGAAGATGGGTTGCTCATCTCATGAGAGATCTGGGCTTGTTCTTGCCGAATCAAGATGTCATTTTCAATTTCCAGAAGGATCCATTCAGGATGACTAAGAGGATCCCAGCCCTGGTGACCTGGATTTTCGAGTTCGCCTAGAAGCGCAGCTGAATTTGATGCTACAGCGAGAAGTCGTTCTGCGCGCTGAACGGCAGTGATAGCGAGTGCATACTGTACCAGCGAGATTTTCCAATCATCAGGGAGAGCTGTAAATTTTACACGGGCCAAGTGTGACAAGAGTGATGTTGGAGAAAGACGAGGTAACATTTTTGTCGTTCGGGTCACGCTGCTAAGGCCGGCTTGGAGGCGGTCGCAAATCGTTCCGTGTATGGCCTTTAGAACCTGCCTCACTTGCCTTGAGTGTGCTTCCAGAATCGAGGTACACTCTATTGGAAGCGTCAATCGCGTACTTTCTTCGGCGCGCAAAGCCTCGGAACTTTGGAGCAGGTCTCCAGCGTATTGTCGTTCATGAGCAGTTAAGGCCCGTGATTTCACAGAGTGAAGGAGGTCTCTAAGCTTGTCGTTATCACAAGTTCTCTTCTCATGCCGCACGGTCCACGCCCCAAAGGTGTTCTGCTCCGTGTGAAGAATATGAGGAGCAGATTGCCTCGTAAGATCAGCGAACTCCACATATGATTTTGTGGTGATGTAACAATCCGCCGGCGGCCAGAAAGAATATGGCTGCAAATCCCGCTGCCCAGGATGAAGGCTGCCCAGGGCAGCTTGCAACTGTTCAACATGCGTTCGGAACTGACTGTTGCGATGCCAGCTCTGAAAATTGGTGCAGATTGTTTTCATTGCTTGCTTGACTCGGATGTATGTGCGATAGGTCACACTCGAGGGTGTCTGGACGCTGATCGTCGACCCTTGGTTGGTCAGATCCCTCACGAACATCGTTACGCTCTCGTCCCTTGCCGTCACATACGCCATTCTTCGACGGGCGTTTTTAACTTTCTTACTCTCGCCAGGGAGGCTTTGTAATCTGGCTTCGGGACATGCGTTGAAGTCCTGCAAGTGGCTTTTAGTTATACTGATTAGAACATGCTCCGCTGGGGTGTACCCGTCCGCAAGCTGAAAATGCGAGTATCGAGGGGCGTTGAGAATGCGGAAAGTTGGAACAGTCGCGAAAGCCAGGAGGGTCTCTACAAGTTCCTGCTTTGCCTTCTTGGAGTAAGATAAAGTAGAAAGAAGCATCATGATGCTGTACTTGTGTCTTTCGATCCTGGCTTGGGACAGAAAGCCGTAGAGCGAGCACCAATATTTTGGGAAGATTTTGGAAGGTTCATGTAGCCATTTCATATCAAATCCAATGGTCGGGGCATCTCCAAGGTCAGGGCCGGACAGGGATTCTTTCCATGCTTCCATCTCGGCAAGTAGCCTTCGGCAGACTCTGATGTTGGTGGACCATCCATCTACAAGTTGAGTGGTATGACACGTCCGAAGCTCTCGCTCGCAATCGGTGGTCTGGTCTCTGGCTTCATATACCCTGTCGTGCTCTGCTGTGAAGGCGCCCGCGCCGAAACTGTATACCTGGAACGAGGAGTTGCGGATGGCCGCCTTCTCCAAGAGAAATCGCTCACCACGATCTACCGGAGGAATTCTCACTGGCTCCTCTTGGAAAATTTGAAAGGACGTTGCTCGCTCCGAAATGGATGCCACAATTGGAAAGAACGCAAAGTGTTGTGACAGTGTGGGCAGAGAATTCCATTCAATCTGTTGCATCACCTTCAGATGCTTAGGATAGAATTGACGTCGAGGGGTTAGGCGCGCAAAATTCTCGAGAATCTCGATAACTTCAGTGCTGAGACTGACGAACGATTGTGTTGCAGCTCCTTCAAGTCCATACAGTGCCTCCTCTGTCCCTGTCCTCCCAGTGAGCTCATCAACGATGCAATGCGAAGTCGTGGCGTGCAAGTATAATCTGAATAGTCTGCTTTGAAGGCTTCCATTATCCACGAGTCGCCCGAGTTTGCTGTCAACCTGGTATGAGTGGTATCCAACGTGCTTAGCAGACGTCGTAGTAGACACCGTGACTTCTGTATGATTGCCCTTGGGCATAAAAGAGATGCTGCCGTGTGGAACAATGACACACCGAGATGGCCCCCTGATATCGCGCAGGATAAGCTTGTTGACTAGCCCAGTGAATGTACCTAACGACTGGCATTCATCCAATATCATCCCTCGGAATTGCTTCGACTCGAGGAGCCCTGTAGTATCCTTCAAAAAGAAATCGAGCTTCATGCGCGGTAATCGTATTTGCAGCGCATCTGTCTGACAGTCAAGGATAACGTGGACGTTGGCTGGAACCTCGAGGGGACTAAGGATACGTGAAACGGCTAGGACAGTGGGACTGCGAATATCAAGAAGCTTCTCAGAGGCACGCGTGAGGAGATATTTGTCGTTCATCTTGTGCATCTGCCAATTGCCCACTGATGAAGTCCACATGGACTTCAGCGGTCGCCATTCAATTGAGTATGTGGCGAGATCCAGCCAATGGACAAAATCCTCAGCGAACGATCGAGGGAAATCTCCGAGAATGGCGCTGACTGGAATAAGCTCGTAAACCTGTTGCAGTCGTCGACTTCGGATGATAAGTTCGGACTCGCACATGCAAAAGTGAAGCTGGAAGTGTTAGTCTATAGATCCATGCTAACCAAGGTTAGGTACTGTACTTGTTGCCCATGAAAATCACCACGCATCTCGAATATCATCCCGGGCATACTTGACGGAACTACATCCAATACTTTCTAGTGCGATGTTAGTTCCGAACTATCAAAATTTGTAAGACAGTACCTCGCCGAAGATTCGAGTATATGTATCATGTAACTCGTAAGATCGTGGTAGTCTGGTCAGTGGGGAGACCATGACAAGCAAGCTACCATCCAAAACATTGTAATGAACGGAAACCGATGATCCGTCATTGCCCGCAGAAGTCTGAGTCATGAGCCATCTCTCATTCGGCTCGGGTAAGGTACTCCAGGACGAGCCTTGACGGTACCCAGCCCATACTCTTTGGACTGTACTATCCATTCCACTTTGATTTTGAAGAATCTTGGAGCGCAACTCAACTTCCATTAATTGAGATGATCTTTCGAAGCGCCGGAGTAATGTCTTCAGAAATGTATCAAGGTGATCTGTTTGAGCAGGACAACGGTCATGTATAATGATGCAGCATTCAGTGACTTCTGCAACATCTTCATCCGATAGCAGCAGTGCGGAAAGATGGGCCTTATCAACGTCAAAGGTGCCGTGGCATATCAAAGCGATCTCGAGAGCCCGTAAATTCAATGTCTTCATTTCCTCCGCATCCTGCTCGTCATGAAGTAGTTGGCCGAGTTCCCGCCCCCATTGTAGAGCAACCAGTCGGGCTCTTTTCAAGAACAAGTGGCAATACTCGTGGACTCTACCGTGAGGGGACAGGGAAAGCAATCGAGTTGCAAGTATGACGAAAGTGTGTAGCGCAGTAGCGCCTTGCCAATTTCCTTCTACGGTTTGCAGGGCGTCTTCCAGTGCGGCTATCAGAGAAACTCCAAACTCTTCCTCTTCAAGATCAACGTGGGAGTCGCGGGAAGTCTCTACAGTAGTAGAGCAGCCAGCCTGCCAGGCTGCCTGAGCTACCAGCATGTACGTCTCCCTGTGGCTGAAATTAAGAATCCGAGCCGTTAGTTCCCTCACTATGTTCCGCCACTGAAGCCGATGGCCAGATCGCAATGTGATAAAAGCGTAGAACTCGTGCAAGTTGAGATCTCTCGGGCAGTCAGCCTGCCTAGCAAGGGCATCGTTAGAACTGTGTGTGGTTCCGTCCAATACAAACTGTAAGCTCGCACGGGATGCAAGCGGAAGCTGAAAAGTACATAGCCGCCTCACATCGGACTGAACAAGAAGATTCGACGCTCGTTGACTCGATTTTGTATCGTAGATGGAATAGTGTAAGCCGTTTTTGACACAGATGTTCCCTTCTTCAGCCTGAGGAACCTTCTTGGTGCGGTAGTGAGCAACGAGATTCGATTTTGCCTCTGATGCGAGTTGAAGCCTACCTGTCTCACCACGAGCGTGTTTGATCAAACCACAGTACTCTCGAAGGCGGTAGATCTTGGAATTGCAAGGTTTCGTCTTCTTGGGGGGAGAAAACACATCTTCAAGCAGAGCAAAAGTTGTATCTCGCCACTCTGCTATCGCCTTTGGTACGACAAGCTCAAATACTGCGGACTTCGCCTCTAATTCGAGGTAAGGCAGAGGCCATTCATGTACAGTGACTTCGAGGGCATCGGCTTCTCTCTTCAAACGACATTTTTGGCAGTCAGAAGGGTAGTGATGAGGAACATCTTCGTATCCATTCCACTTAGTGCCTTGATCGTGGCTTCGCGAATTAGACCTTTGCAGCAGTTCGTGGTACTTCTGCGTCAACTGCAACAGCTCTGCTTTCTTCGCAGCCCGCTCAAGGCTAGCAGCAGCCTCAATCTCCCCTCTTAGTGCCTGGTGGTAGAGGGACTGCTCGAAGTATTTGACCGCGAAGCTGTTGGTCTGATTGGTTTCTTGAAAGATAAGTGAGGACGGATGCCTAGATGTGTCTCTCCTTTCCTGAACATATTGTTCGATCCGGGACAGACGATCCATCTGTGCCCTCTTCGGTAGTAACAGAGGATCGAACAACGACGGGCGGAATCCTGGATCGTACATTTCCAACAATGGATGCTGACGAGTGGCACACTTGTCTAAGGCCACCCATAGCTCCATTGTGGTGAGCAGCATTTGAGACGTATCCTCTGGATTATCTTTGTATATTCCAGTCGCAATTGCTGTGTACTTCCGGATAAGCTGTGCCAGTAGCGTGCAGGCTGTGCCTGTTCTCGAATACATTGTCAGCCACTCGTTGAGGCCGTTTTGCGCCCAGAGATCTAGGTCGAGGAAGGAGAGACGAGCTGAGTATTCTCCACTGGTCAGGAGACGATCAAGGTGGGGGTATCCTCCATTTAAATCAACACGCGCAGGACAAATCGGTACAAACTCTCCGGCAATCACAGGCAACTTGGCACGAGTCCATATGCGATCCAAGTACGGCTTCAGATTCAGGAGACTAAGCTCTGTGTTGGAGTGGAAAGATAGCCGTGCTCCTTGCCATGCCTTGCAAAGCCCAAGCGGATCTGGATTTCGCTCGATTGAATGCCACCTCTTTGCAAGTTCTTGATGGACAGCATCCACAACCCCTTGGACATAATGTATCCCAGTTTGCTGGTTTCCAAGTCCGAGTTTCTGTGTCCGTCTGCCGATCTTTGCGGCCATGACAAACAGTTTCTCACTTGGTACGGACCGGTGCAAAGCAAGGTGCAAGACATATGCCATAAAGAAGATCATAAATGACTTGTAATCATTATGATCGCTTCCATCTGTCACGAGATTGGTTTGCAGTGCGACACGGAGCAGCAGCCAAAAGGGCGAACGGCGCCACGGCTTCAGTGCATTGCCAAACACTACATCGTCTCGCGTGCGCTTCCAGAAGCGATTCGCCTCGTAAGGTTGACCAATACCGCGCAGAACACCAGTCAGCATTTCTGTGACAAACTTTGGATGCACCGTTTCCCGAACCTCGATATTCTTACTTTTCGCTTTGGAAACGACTTTGTAAACCTCAGGTGCTGTGTTCGAATCCAAAGACGCAAGGACTTGTGCCAGCGCTTCACGGAAATACGAGTCATTCATCCGCTCATATGCCAGCGCGATGGCTGGTCCAGGAAAACATCGACGGAGCCTCCCCTTTGTTCCCATAACAGACTCTGTGGTGGGCGAGAGTTCGAAAGACTCGAATGAAAAATGTCCTGGCAACTTGCGAACAATGAGGCCCGCGTTTTGACCTCGGATGTGAAAGGCAAGGGTGTCTATCGAGATTAGCTGACAGAAACTTGCCTCGCTCAAAGGTCCATACCATTCGTATCCATCTCTTCAAAGGAGTTTTCTACTTCGCCAAGCATCATACCTTCACATGGCTCCCGGAGTGCGAGTAGGTTTCGCATCATCTTGGAAGACACTGCCCACTTCCAATGCTGAGCAGCAGGTAGAAAGTCCCGGAATTTGGCCAGTGCAGACTCGCATTGCTTCCCCAGAGCAAAATCGTTACAATATTCACTATCGTCCTCCTGAGGTAGCTTTGGGGGAAGGAAGACATGGTGAATGATGTAAGTCAAGTCTCCTGTGGTTTCCATTTTTGAATTGAGTATATTTGGAAGAGAGAACGAGTGTCTCGTGCAAGCTGAAATCCGGATTGATTGAGGAGACTCAAAATTGAGAGGCAATTTTCTACGTGGTACTTGTGTAATACTTTTAAGTACCTCTAGCGGAGAGTACCATGTAGACTTGTCAGATTTACAGAGACACTACCAGCCCATCGAGAACGCGCAGCACTAAACCCAGGCAGTTTGGCAGGATGAAAGCCACAAGGGCGCAATCTTTGCTGATGCTCAACAGAGAACATTCCAAGCGGCAAGACAGACATATTGAAAGTGCAATCCCTGCGAGCAGTCGAGTCGTTGGATCTGGCAGCTGTGAGGCTGCAATGAATCGATGGACGATAAGGAGGAAAGATGCGAAAGGTCGATTTAGGGATAGACTGTGACTAGAGCTAGCCTTATTTGAGTAGCGCCACGACGTATGTGCTTTTGTTGAGTCTGGGCCACTAATGTGCCGCCGACAACGCGTTGTGTTTTTCCGTGTGACGCATTTATGTCACGCTAATTTTGAGGCCTACGATGCGGATGAGGCAGAAAGATCCCGTTGGCGTCGCCGTATGGCGCTAAATTTGAGGCCTACAATGTTACGATCTTGGCAGAAAACTCCTCGTTGGCCCAGCTACATCACGCTAGTTCTGAGGCCTACAATTGCGAATATTTGCAGCAGCATGCGTCTTGAGCGTAGCTGCATTACACTAGTGTCGAGGCCTATAACGTGGCATGCTTAGAGGAAGCGCCGCATCGACGCCGCTGCATCACGCTAAATTTGAGGCCTACGATATGGATGCCACATTAAACAGTATTCTTCTACTTCAAACCTCAGTTCTCTTTTCCTATCGTCACCGCAAAACACTCCCTTTCCTCTCTCTTCTTAGCCATTCTTTTTTTCCCAGTCGTGTCATGGCTTCACCTTCTACCGCTCCTGTATTCCTGGAGACAGCCTCTAGCCTTCCACTCCACTAGAGTGAAGCTCGAAGCTCCCAAGATACACACCCACATCTATCCCCTCCACTTGATTCGATCGATCCCCGCCTGCTAGACAGCAGAATCAACCCTTCACCACCTGGCCAAATCGCATCTACATCTGAAATACACCAGCCTCTGGCTCAAACCCTCGGTCACCCTTCACCTGGCTATGGAGATCTTCAGCCATCCTTTCACTTGGTCAACAACTCTCATTTGGCAGATCACACCGGGCCATTCGAACCTACCTCATTTGACAACCCCTCCGCAGGAACACAGTCCATCCACGGCCTTGGCGTTGCACAATTCATCTGCAAGTTCTGTGCACTTGAATTTTCTTATTTACATCAACTCAAGTAAGCCACTCCCGATAGTTTCCTAGCAGCAACAGGGCTTATACAAGACTACTGCAGCACACATGTCAAGGCCCACACTTTGCCTTTCAAATGCCCCACTACATCCTGTCTTGGGTTAGGCTTTCGTTATCGAAAAGATCGCACTCGCCATCTTGAGGAAGTGCATGGTACTAGGCGATTCTACTGTCCGGTTGGGACGTGTAAGCGTTCCGAGGTGAATGAGATAGGATTTGCAAGGCTAGAGAATGCCAACAGACATGTACGAAAGGCACATCCAGGGATCTGCGAGGCACAATCTTGAAAATCACATAGTTAGGAAATGAAGCCACACTCTTTTTTCACTTCTTTCAGATCATGCATATAAGCGATGGCGTGTTTGAGAACTCATTTTGATCGGCCCGCGGCTGGAAATTTAAAACAGAATCACGAATTCTGAGAGGAGATATGCGAAAATAATTGACCCCCGCACTATGATATCCGGCTTCGCAGTGAGTCGTGAAACGTACGGCCCCCTGAATTGCAGGCGCAGTGGTTGGCCCCATAGTCCCTGGTCTGAATGTCAATGGACTTTTACCACTAAAACTAATGGACAATCTATTTAGTATCCAGGCACTTTCAACTTGAGGAGACAGCTGGTTAGCAGCAGCTTGACAAAGCGCTAGTAACCAGAGTCCTATTGGGCAAGTAGATGGGTGAGACGTGGCGGGCGGGAAAGCGATATAATTGCCTCGTTCCACCTTCATGGTCCCCTTCTCTCCCCCCTTTCTCTCCCCCATTCTCTCCCCCCTTCCTCCATCCTCAGAAACAATGAATGCCCCTCTTCACATAACCGGCAATGTTCGGGAACGGTTTATACAGGCAGCCGCTCTCCTACGTCTTCTCGATCCTGTACGCGGCGAGCCAACAGCTTATAGCCTTGATCAAGAATCACATAGCATACACGCATCACGAGAGCGACTTCTGAAACGAAAATTTCTTGATTCATTCGCTCTTATATGTGCCACGGACAAGGGTGCAGACACTGTCTCGGCGGCATGTTTGGAGGAAGGCGGGCCTGGAGGGACAGTCGTGAGGATTGCTAGTAATTCTGGAGTGGCCAAGGAAACTCAGGGCTATCTACAAGACATTTTGAGTACACTCAGCAGTATTGCGATTAGATGTACAAGTTCCCCATGGCTCTGCTTAAGGAACTTAGCTAATTCTCCTACCTACAGTGATTGACACAACCGACGGCGAACAAGAAGTGCTGCTGAAAATCATACGACTTGACATCCCTAAAATTCGACTCTATATGAAGTCATTGCAGAAGTCGAATAAGGTCTTCGACGAAACGATACCGGCCTTGGACTTGCGTTTGAGGAAGGCCTTACCAGATACTACATCGCTGCCCATCCAGGACTTTCTCCACTGGTTTGAGCAAATCTTCTCGCTCCAACATCTGCGCTCGAATCCGGATCCGGATATCTTACTAGCTTGGATAAAATGGGCCGGAGAGGCAAGAAAAACGTTTCTAAGTCTCCTGAAAATATCATTCACCAATAATGACCAGTCGTTGCAACGATGGGTGTCCATTGTTTTGAAATTGGGGCGTTACAGCATTGCTGCCAGGGCTTTGGTGCAAACCGCATACGAAATCCCTGCTTTGTTTGATACTATTGTCATCGAGGCAATACCGGCACCCAGCAAAGTAGAGTTTAGTCTCCGAGACGAGAAAGTGCCACTCACCTGCACACTGCGTCGAATACCTGAGATCAAGGCAGATGAAATGGTGCCTCGCCTTGCTCGCATCTTGGACATCCAGGATGCCGAATCTTTCTTCCGGGAGTCATGCTCTGTTAATCTAGTTGCACATGCCGAACTTCAGATTATCAACTTTTACGATCATAATCCATTCCTGAGGCCCCGTCACCCTTTCATCGGAGTAAGCAAGAAGTCGTGTTATCTATGCTCGGAGTTCCTCATAGCTCATCCCGGAAACTTCCAGGTCTCCTCTTGCCATCAAAAGCTATATTTGGCCTGGATCCCACCTCCAGCGATGAATCTCGGCGTGTACAAGCAGTACAGGGATATCACAGCGTACATGGCTAAGAAGATGGAGGTAATTGCAAAGCAGGAGCTGACTGGTCGTCTTGGGTCCAAACGCACCCCTGTGCCAGCGGATTCCACTGCCGGTGTATCATTCTCTGGACTGGCAGAGATGGGGAGTTTGCCGACAATAAACTATATCGAACATGCAGAAGTGGAGGCTGCTCTCGAATCCAGCGATAACATTGGAGAACCCTACACTGTCTCTCAAACAAGGGCCACTCATTCTCACATCTCCTCTTCGGTGAGATCAGCGATCGTAAAGCCACAAACCTCTAGATCCAAATCGGCCGGCATGAACGACTTAGGCCTGTCTAATTCGAGACAATTATTTCCCAAGCCGGAGTGCATGTTTTCATCGATGGTATTCCACTTCAGGCACTTTTGTGATGAGAACAGGCAGGACATAATTTCGATCAGGAGCGTGCTTGATCCTCATACACATTCACCATCATGGTCAAAACTAATTCAGCTTTTGACTTCAGATGACAGCTTGGGATTCGTTTTCAGGGAATCGGATGTTATGTTGGTTAATAACCACGTTCGGGTACGCAACGAGCGACAGTTCGCAGCTTGCTTGCAGTATTTGCAAAACATGAGTGTCTTGAATTCCGAAGTATTGATTTGCGATGGTGACTCACCATCTCAGGGGTCTACAAGTAGCTAGTAATGAGGGGATCTAGCCGGTAACGACAGTATTGAGCGGCGGTTAAGGCGGTGCATTGAATGTTCTTGCTGTCGTCATACATGCAATTTTTTATTTTTGGGTCCGGCCGAGGATCTGAGCAAGCTGTGTAAGAACCGATTTTTAAAAACGGTTGCAGTCGTTACAAGTCTCTGTTCATGTCTTGGAATAATCCGAAAATAATTCTCCCTCTGTGCTTCGTGGAATTATTTTAGGACGGAAATGGTATGGTGTAGAATTGTTCTTTCTTTGGTCTGATTTGCTCATGTTAAAAGCAAAGAGGTACGACTAAATAGAGACCGCATGAGGCAAAGTGCACCAATTTCCCAATAGCGTTTAATAGGTCAAATTTAGGTCACCTGATGGATATGGGTACCACCTTTGCGTGACAAATACATAATGTTAGAGTGGTTGAAGGGAAGTCCGTGAAGGTGGTGGATATTGCTATATTTTGTGGTATTTAAGGTGTGGCCAGTTGCTGGCGGAATCTAATAATACTGTAGTATATAAGTATAGAAATCAAATGCTGGCAGCCACAATTTTGATCCCAAGATCAACAGTGTAATGGCCCGTACGGAGAACGCGGCATAAAGTGGCTGGAATACAGGGCCCATACGCCATAAGGCCCCTGTAAGGTCTCAGCTCACCCCTGAAGCGTAATTTGAGGCAATTCGCTTATCTTGATCGTCGTTAGGGAGGGAAGTTGGAAGCATGGAGGAGTTGTTTCTCACTTAATATACAGCTATTTTCTCTTGCCCTTTCTTCCTTCCTTCCTTATATTCGTTCCCTCCTTCTAGACGAATTACTTCTTGAATATGATG